>JADRCD010219791.1:22129-32979 GCA_019843815.1 Montemys delectorum
GGCTTTCATGTTTTATTAAGGCACTTGCTTCTGTCAGACAGTGGTGGCACACATCTTTATTCCCAGCACTTGGGAGGCGGAGACAGGTGGATCTCTGAGTTCAAAGGCAGCCTGCTTTACACAGGGAGTTCCAGGACAGCCAGGATTACACAAGAGAAACTGTTTCAAAAACCAAACCAAACCACACCAAACCAAAAGAGACAATTGCTTATATTTTCCCTGATTTCATAAGGAAACTGTATATTAACAAAGTAAAGGTTCAGCTAAGGGTCTGTTTATGTGCAAATCTTTTAAAGGGCTACTTATAAACAGTGGCTATTTTAAGGTTAGGTCTAGTGCACTTACTGTTCTCAGTATGACACACACTTACACACCGGGACAGGCGCCTACATGTAGTCTCTAGCTCTGCTGCCTACATTTGTAAAAGAAGTGGAATTTAGAGGCTTGCTGCTACTGTAGTTCTATAACCTTACCGGGCCAAAGACTATAAATTTTGTATGGTTTAGTGGGGGGTGTAGGACCTCCCCACCCCATTCCAGTTTGTCAGAGTTCTGTCCTCGAGTCCAGCCCTCTGATAGATACTGAGAGCGGAAGGAAGCCTTTTGTAATTTTTCACTGGAGGCTAACTTCAGCTTTCCCATCTGCCTGGTAAACATGCCAACTTCGCAAGTGTGGGGAAACAGATTTTATCTGATGTTCCTAGAAAAAAGCCACACCCGTGTTAAAGTGTGTACAGGGCCAATTGTATTTCCTGATTGTGTAGAGTTAGGAGGCTGTAGATCTAGAGGGAAATGATCTTGGACTGTCTTTAAGTTCCTGAAACAGGTACTTTCGTTTTGTTTTGTTTGGTTCGGTTTTCTGCCGGCCTCTGTGTCTGGCCCACTATCCTTGTGACTATCAAAACAACAACAACAACAACAACAACAACAACACCAAAAAAACAAAAAACAAACAAAAAAACCCTTATGGAATGTAGTAATTTACTAGAGTGATAGTCAAGATTGCCACCAGATAGCACCTGAAAGCCTTCACAGAGATCACCCCCACTTACCTATAACCCTGTGGACCTCCATGTTTCCACCAACATATTTACCAAGCGCCCTGATTTGTGACTTCCTTTTGTTCTGTAATTGTAACAGCTTCATGAAACTTCTTCCGCATTGGAATACGTTGTTGTAGCCTGAATTCACGTTCCTGGGCTAATGTGGCTCACTCAGGGATAAACTATCTCTGATTTCCTTTGAGGTGAGAGAGCTGTAATTTGTTCCAGCAAAGCTGATAGTCTGATAACCCAAGCACAGAGCACAAGAGCCCCTCTTTCAAAGGCTTTTTCCTTTCCCATTCAGCATCAGAACACAGTTACAATGCATCACCACAGTGAGATTAGAAAGTCAGGTGCTCTCACACCTGGGCCTCACTGAGCAAAGCGAATGATAACAGTGTTGACCTGCTTTGCAGAAACGCACACATCTGTTTATCTTGACACAATTCTTTGGAGATAGGAACAATTCTGGGTCAAAAAATTTTGAAGATGGGTGGGTGGCCCCATACTTCCAATGGGGGCCTTGTCTGTTTACTGGAGGTGTTCTCTTCAGGTTCCATTAGGCATTTGGGCTAAGGTCATACTCACTGAGTCCTGCATCCCACCCACAGCCACCAAACCCTGACACTATTACTGATGCCGTGGCTGTCCTCCAAGAGGTTCTACCAGCAGCTGATGATACAGATACAGTGAGCAGATGCAGATACTTACAGCCAATCATTGGACTGAGGCTGAGGACCCTTATGGAAGAGTTAGGGGAAGGATCAAAGGAGCTGAAGGGGATGGCAACCCCATAGGAAGACCAACAACCGAATTAAACAACCCGGATCCTGGGGAGCTCCCAGAGACTAAGCTACCAACCAAAGAGTATACATGGGTTGGTCTGTGGCTCCCGGCACATATGTAGCAGAGGACTGCCTTGTCTGGTCTCAGTGGGAAAGGGTGTGCCTAATCCTATAGGGATACTGGGGTGGGGGTGAAGTGGGGGTAGGTGGGTGAGAGCACACTCTCAGAGGCAAAGGGGAGGGGGATGAAGTGAGGAACTCTGGGAGGGGGACCGGGAAGGGGAGCAACATTTGGAATGTAAATAAATAAAATAATTTAATAATAAAAAATCCTTCGGAGATAGGGAAAACATAGAAACAGAGGCATTTATAAAATCACTTTCAAAGTTTTCAATAGTTTTCAAAGTGTTGTAGCAAGAAAGCAGAGTGCGGAGTGGAGACAAATTGCACAAAGAAACCAGACTGGAAACGCCTCCCTATGAAGGTTAATGTTGTAACAGCATGTTCAGAAAAAGTACACACAGCCGGGTGGTGGTGGCGCACATCTTTAATTCCAGCACTTGGGAGGCAGAGGCAGGCGGATTTCTGAGTTCGAGGCCAGCCTGGTCTACAGAGTGAGTTCCAGGACAGCCAGGCCTACTCAGAGAAACTCGAAAAACCAAAAAAAAAAAAAAAAAAAAACAAAACAAAAAAAAAAACACAGGCTAAATGACCTACAAAGGTCCCAGTAGGCAAGCCAAGCCATTGAAATAAATAGATGTCATTGAACAACTTCTCCTCCTCCTCTTCCTCCTCTTCCTCTTCCTTCTCCTTCTGTTTAAAATCTTGTTTTATATGTATAAAGCATTTTACCTGCATGGATGTATGTATACCACATGCATCCTTGGCACCTCAGTGGTCAGAAGTGGGGGTCACATCCCCTGGAAATGGAATTATGAATGATTGTGAGCCATCATGTAGGTGCTGGGAAGTGGATCCAGGTCTCTGAAGAACAGCCTATGATTGTAACTGTGGAGCCACCTCTCTCCAGCCCGCCAATGAACACCTCACCCTTCCTACTAGCTCTAGCCTACCCTTTTCCTCCGTGAGTTCTCTGATTCTTACTAGCCCATGTGTATCTACCACTTTCCACACGACCCTGCCCATCTCCTCGTTCTGGGACATATGAATGTGGAAATACTAGGCGATGCTCTCTGGGCCCCAGATATCCATCTATAACAGTTGACAAGCAGCCAGTCAGGAGCTAAGACTTATGTTTCTAGTTTTGGGGTATCGGGGAGAAGGTCACCATGTTTCCTTTCCCCCCTTTCCTCAGTCAGCAACCAGCCTATTCAGCTTTCAATCTCTCTGGAGCATGCCAAATTGGAAGGCTCTTTGTACATGGAAAACGGTGGCCCAGAATTCAGAGAGCCGTGGCCTCTCATATACCCTGTGGTAGCTGAGCTCGTACCAAGGCCAGGGAATGTGTGTGGAACTGGGACTTGAGGGATACCACACAGCATAGTAGTGCTGGGGATCGTGGAGAGGCAACAAAGATGGCGGCTCCTTTGCGTAGCTCCATCTTCTTCCTTCTGGGCTTTTCCCCCTTAACTCTGCTTCATGCTTATCTACCACCAACTTGCTCAGATGTTTGACTTCCGATTCCTCCTCTTGTCCCTGCTCAGATAGCCTTCTTGTCTGTTTCCTCTACACAGCCTCATTCGCTAAGCTGTGGACTGAGCCTCCTAGCTGCAAAGACATCTGCTTAAGCACGAAGCTCTGAAGAAAAGAAGATTCTGGGTCTGGAGAGATGGCTCAGCGGTTAAGAGCATTGACTGAGTTCACTTAAGTTCAGTTAAGAGGTCTTGAGTTCAATTCCTAGCAACCACATGGTGGCTCACAACCATCTGTAATAAGATCCGATGACCTCTTCTGGTTTGTTTGAAGACAGCTACAGCATACTCATACACACACACACACACACACACACACATATGTATACACACACATATATATATGTATGTACATACATATATATATACATACATAATCTTTAAAAAAAAAGAAAAGAAAATTCTGCTCATCTGCATTCTTTCATGGATGGCAAATGTTCTCATTACACTACATGTGTGTTAAAAATGTAGCATAACTCACAGACACAGACAACTATTATGTAAATGAAAATAGTGATGGATCTCATACTCAAACATGGAATTCTTAGTTATCTTGATCATAAAATGATCACTTGGGAAAATTTGCAAATACATGTGTTCACTTTTTAAAAAAATATTGCCCCAGAACCACAGAAGTACTTCTAATGTCACATTCCTCATATGCTCCCGGGTACTCTAAGCAGATCTCTGTCTACTTAGCTGTCTTAGCCTCCTTATTAAGCCGTCTTCTGGGCTCTGGCAAGGCTCTACAGTGCATGGCATGCGTTTCAGGTGTGCTTGTCCAGGAAGACTCACAGGGAGACGGAAAAATGTCTAGGTTCCTAGAAATGCCGCCAAGCGTGGTGATGTACTACTCCCAGGCTGGTCTATGCTTGAAGAAGAGTTTTACCTTCTAAGCCCCCTAGATGGCGCTCCTTGTTAATTGTGACTCTTTTCTTCTTTCTTAATTTTTTTTTTCTTTTTTTTTTTTTCTTTTTTCTTTTTGGAAGCTATTGGCTCCCAGCCTTTGCCCCAGGCCCAAGTTATCTGCCATTGTCCAGCGGAAAAAGTCACGGTTGTTAGATGCAGGGAGTGACGTCAGAGATGAATGTTGCCGGAAATAACCCTCACCTCTGGGGTATTTCAGAATGGTTTGCAGAGGTGGGGTTGTCATGAGTGAGTTGTTTATGTGAGTGACATGTGGCTCTCCTTCTTCCAGGCATGACAGTATAATTCTGTGTACACAAAGGGTCCTCATGGTTGGCGGCTGACATTTACATGGAATAACCTTTACAAACTTTAGGAAGAGGAAGTGTGGTAATGTTGGGGTCTGTTAGCAGCCCATACCTTTCAACCTTTTTACTCTCTGGCTCACACTTTCTTTAAATAAAAGAATTCCAAGAAAAGTGTCATCCTTTACAAGTCTCCAATTTTCCCCTTATCTGGTCTCCATTCAATTTGAGATGCAGATCACATTTGTTGTCTGGGTCATCAAGACCTCATCAAACAGGCAGTCAGTCAGTGACACTAGAGCTAGCTGAAAAATCCATGGATTTTTATTTCTTTTCTTTCTAGGCTTATGAGGGAAATTCACTAGTAAGAATTGTACTGCTTTAATCTGAGGTATTTAACACGATGATATATGTATTCAATATAAAATGATGATCATACTCAAGTTAATTTGCATGCCGCCACCCTATTAAGCTTCTATTCTGCCCCCCTTTGCATTTCTTTTCTTTTCTTTTCTTTTTCTGTGTGCATGTGTTTGTGTGTGAGAGTGCATTTGCCCGTGTGCCCATGTGGATGGAGATCAGAGGGCAAGTTCTATCCATTGATCATGTAGTTTCTGGGGTGTGGACTCAAGTCTATCAGTGCCCTTACCAGTTGAGTCATCTTGCCCACCCTTCCCCCTCTTCTGTGGTGAGAACTCTGAAGATCTATCTTCTCAGTAACTTCTGAGTGGATAATACCTGTGACTGACTGCTCCCCACGCTGTAGGTCTCTAGCGTTTAGGGACTCAGACGGTCAATATTAGGAAGAAAGGATAATTTAGAAACACAGAGAAACTTTGTGTGGAGGTTGCTTAGGTAGCATACTCTGGGCATCGTGAGCAGTGAAGACCCTCAGGATGTCAGACAGTGATGAAACAATGCCAGGTCTCCCACTAACAGCTGATCCTGGGGGCTGCTGGCCTTCAACTTGGATGGGACAATCCTGATCTGACCAACAGGTGAATCCTGGGAGCTGAATTTCTGTGGAAGATGTAGTCACTGTACTTTGCTCCAGTTTCTAATACATACATAATACGTACTTACAGCTGTCTGTCTGTCTGTCTGTCTATCTGTCTATCTATCTATCTATCTATCTATCTATCTATCTATCTATCTATCTGTCTATCTATCTATCTATTGATCTATCTATCTCTCTACCATGGAACTATTTATCTTATTTACTTTGAGGAATGGTTTAAGGTTGAAGTGGTCACTATAGCTAAAAGTCCAAGTCTTCAGGGGAGCAAAATCCAGTTGCCGGAAGGCGAGAACACCCAAGGTGGGCTGCAGCTCTTAGAACAATTCATCGGGCATTATTGGTAACATTTTGTGGCTTTTTAAAAAAAAGATTTATTTATTTATTATATGAAAGTGCATTGTAGCTGTCTTCAGACACACTAGAGGGCATTTTGTGGCTTTGCTTTATCCATTCTCACAGTCAAGCAGTCTGTTGGGAGTAGGTCTGGGGAACATGGACCCAGAACAGGTTGGGTTTTCAGGCTCCACTGGATTTTGTAGAACGGAAAGTAAAGATGGGAGAGAAAGGACTGGAAGAAAAACAGGACCCTCCAAATAACATATGCAGTGAGATCCATGGCTCTGAGAGAGAGAGAGAGAGAGAGAGAGAGAGAGAGAGAGAGAGAGAGAGAGGATATATTTGCAAAGCCACTGACTGCCTGAGACCCCTGGGAGATGCACATATTTCAGTTGCTGGCTGCACCTCTAACGTATGGAGGTGGCAGTTTCTGATGTATATGATGGGGTTCATGTTGCCAGGAGCCCATCCTGGTGCTGTCAGGGGTCTTACTTGTGCTCAGCTTCTACCAAGATATTGGATGATGCAGACCTAGAATACTACCTCTTGCAGGAGAGTCTGGATGCAGGGGAGCATCCAAATGAATACTCTTGATTACCCACATTTCTTAGCTTAGAACTCAGCCATTCCCACTTTTGCCCCAGTCCCACACTCCAGGATGTTTTCTGTTTAAATACTTCCCCATATAGCTAGCTTGCTAAGAAGTGCTTTGGATACAAGTTAATGGTTTACTCTTTGATACTGTGGCAGTCACCCAGGAGACGCTGCTCCCAGGAACCCACATCTCACTAGATTTGGGTTGACCTTAAGATTTGTTGTGATTGAAAAGACATGGTAGACATGATGGGTCCTAGCCAGAAGAGCCCTATAACTTTTACTTTTGCTTTCTTGGTGTCTTGAGATATCATGGGAGAACGCTTGGGGCTAGAGGCTCAGTGATAGCTTCCGCAGACTGCGTGAAACTCTGGGTTGCATCTCTAGCTCTGTGAAATATAAGACACTTGGGGCCATCTTCCTCCAGGTTCTTAGCTTTTAGCACAGAGAAAGCCAAGGGCTGTGAAAGGCAAGGAGGGAAGGAATTAGACACAGACATCTAACTGGCTGAGGTGCCTGACTATGAATTTAGTCATCTGGAGGCTTCCAGTGTTAGGGACACCAAGAGTCAATTGTGTGATGAAAGTAACTCATTGTTTCGAGTCTAGAATGCACTGGATAACTGTGGACAAGTGGGTGATTGACAGTATTGTCGGTGTCTTGGGAGGTTTGTTACACAGCAATAGATAGCTGGCGTGACTTTGCGAGCCACCATTGTATCTTCATGTTCAATAGCTTACCATTGCTTGGCTCACCATGTTCTGGGCTGGATTTGTACAGTCACAGTCCTCCTGTACCCAGGTCCCTATTCCTCCAGCCTGGAAATAGTGACTCCCTCTCCCCTGATCTAGAAAAATACAACCAACCTTGACTTTTCCCATTCTTCACACTCTTCAGTGCCTACTTTACCTTTTGTAGATGGCTGTTTATTGCAAGTAATTAAAAACTTCTCAAAGGTAAGAGTTATATGCAATCCTGAATGGGAAAAAATCTTCATTAAACTCCAGGACCTTGAGATGTGGCTTAGTAATTAAGAGCACTGACTGTTCTTCCAGAGGTCCTGAGTTCAATTCCCAACAAACACATGGTGGCTCATGACCACCTATAATAGGATCTGATGCCTTCTTCTGGTGTGTCTGAAGAGAGCAACAGTGCATTATTATACATAAGATAAATAAATCTTAAAAAAAGGAGTGAGTGTGCAGTGGTTCGGGTTCTGATCACATATGGGAAAGACTGGTGAGAGATATTTTCTTTCCCCTTTGAGGCTCTGGGGATAGACTGAGGGCCTTGTACATTCTCAAAAAGAGCTCTGTCCCTGAGCTCCAGCCCAAATGGCCAGATTCCATTGAGATGGGTGGTTTTTGGCACCTGTGTATGCCCTGTTCTTGAACCTCGGAGACATCAGGGAGAGTTGGAGGGAGAGCTGCCCCTGTCAGAGACTTATGCTGAGGTCCAGGATGCTACTGTTTCTCTGTGCCTCGGTTTCTATGGTGATACTACTTTCAGGAGTAAATGTTAGGACTGTATTTGGTAACAGCCAAGAGACACCTCTCTTCACACCAACAAGTTTTCTGTTCCTTCTTGCAGTTGACCTCGGAGTCTTCCTCACTGCAGTGACCCACCGTGAACGTGGCATCCACCTCAGCTTCTACCTCAAACATATTCTGCGTAGATAGTTCTGCCTGAGTAAGAAATGGTTCGACCACCAGGGTGTTCCAGAGGTGAGGACAGCATGATGGTACAGGGAGCACCATATGATTTGGGAGGACCACATGATGCCCAAGGCCACGGCATTCCCACACTCACTTGGTTCCATCAGTTCTTTCCGAGGACAAAACTCTGGATATCCGTCTTTCTTCCCCATGCCCTCCACAGTGACTTCCTGGATACTCACCCATATGCATTGTTTTAAGGGTGAGTGTTAGTTTTGCTGGGAAGAAGTCCCAGGATACCAATAAGCCACTGACTGGGTTCATGGTGTCTTGCCCGTCTTGTTATGAGTGGCACAAATAACAAGTGGCTGTCATAAGTGGCTGGCTAAGCAGGGTGGCACCTTGGTTTTATTCTCTTCCAGAGAATATAGACAAGACAGCAAAGATAAATGGAGGCAAACCACAGGTCAGGCTCTGCTGACTGTGCTGGTGTTTGTGACCTTCTGTCCTTGGTCTGTGCACTGTCACAGAAACTCCAGCTGGGCTTCGTGTCACCCTGAACTCCCACGGAGGGAGCAGACCATGAGCAAGCTGCTGTGTGTGGAATGTTAACTAGATTCACACACTTCTTTCCACACATGTTCTCTGCTGGGACTCCCACACCTGCTGGGTCCTGGGGTGGAGGACAAGGCTGTATAAACAGAGTGGATTCTACACAAAGTCGAAGTCTTATGGATGGAGAAAGTCCTCCTTGTGGTGGAAAACTTGAAAGTTGGATTGCCCCAGTGCCTGGCAGAACAGGCCCACCTGGTAGCCTGGTCTCCACTTTGTGGTAAGCTTGAGAAAGGACTTTTGGCATCTGGTTGTTCATCTAAGTGCGTAGGTACCGTGTACCTTGCTCTGGAGTGGGTCCCTTGCTGTCCTCAAACTCAAACTCGGTGACATTCTGGATGCTCACATGTACACTGTATTGGCTGGTTTTGTGTGTCAACTTGAAACAGGCTGGAGCTATCACAGAGAAGAGAGCTTCAGTTGGGGAAGTGCCTCCATGAGATCCAGCTGTGGGCATTTTCTCAATTAGTGACCAAAGGGGGAGGGCCCCTTGTGGGTGGTGCCATCCCTGGGCTGGAAGTCTTGGGTTCTATAAGAGAGCAGGCTGAGCAAGCCAGGGGAAGCAAGCCAGCAAGGAACATCTCTCCATGGCCTCTACATCAGCTCCTGCTTCCTGATCTGCAGTTCCAGTCCTGACTTCCTCTGGTGATCAACAGCCATGTGGAAGTAAGCTGAATAAACCCTTTCCTCCCCAACTTGCTTCTTGGTCATGATGTTTTGTGCAGGAATAGAAACCCTGACTAAGACACACACCTTTGAGTCTCTCCACCTTTGCTCTGTGTAAGACTGCTGGCTGCTAGGGGTGGTACCCTGCCCTTCCTAGTGATGCTGAAGAGACAGTAGGGCCACACCTGTACTCCAGGAGCAGGAAGGCAGTTTGAGTGGGTTTAGGAGCCAGATTCCTTGTGCTGATGGCTCAGATTCCCGTCACTGGTGTGCTAGGCTCTGAGGGAGTGAGCATCTGCGGACCACTCAGGCTTGTATTTTTAGCCAGAATCTGAGAGGGTTAGAGAGGAAATGGGTCATGTGTCATAGGCAACCCCCCCCCCACGACAGGAATGGGGGCTGGTGAGGTGGAGATGTGAGCAAAGACACGCAGAAGACCCCCCTCCCCTGCCCCTCTCTCTGATTGTTGCCTTCTCCCTCTTCCACTTCCATACCTCACAAAAGGGAAGTGATGTCATCACATATGTGCATGCCTGCCCTTAGTGTGTTGCCTCTGGGTCACCATTTCCTGTTTCTGAGTCATCAGGAAGGTAATTTCCCCCTGATGTTCACTATTCCCCCCCCCCCCCAGGATACTGTCATCACTCAGAAACCCCTCCCCCACCCCATTGGCCTCTTCTCTCCTTTCTGTAAGAACAACAAGAGACCCTGTCTTAAAAATAAAATCACTAAACTAAACAGTGCACAGCTGTTGGTGAGCTGCTGAGAGAGCTCACTGATGGTGCAGTGCATCACAGCTCTCAGAGTTCTCTGGTGACGCTGAGGGCCTTGACCAGTTTGGATATTTGAATCCAAGTGGAGATGGGTCTCAAGTGCCTCAGTCCTAGACCTCACCTGGGAAGTGACATGGGAGAACTTTGGCTGTTCTCTGAGATAAAGGCGAATCAGACTTCCTGAATGAGATACCCCAGGAGGCATAGGGTGGCACTGGAAGGGGTGTGTCCCATCAGCTGAAGCAGAACCCCAGGGGCTGGTTCTGTGGGCATTCTTCCTCTCCCTCCTCTGTTTCTGTCATTCCTCTTTCCCTCCCTCCTTTCTTCCACCCTTCTCCCTTCCTTCTTTCCTTCCTCTCTTCCTCCCCTTCCCTTCCTTCTTTCTCTCCCCCTTTCCCTCTCCTTCCCTTTTTTGCTCCCTCTTTCTCTCCCTTCTTTCCTCCCCTCTCTCCCCCTCCTTCCATTCTTCCCGTCTTTCCTTCCTCCCTTCCTTCCTTCCTTCCTTC
>JADRCD010219791.1:33079-44241 GCA_019843815.1 Montemys delectorum
CCTTCCTTCCTTCCTTCCTTCCTCCCTTCCTCCCTTCCTCCCTCCCTCCCTCCCTCCCTGCCTTCCTTCCTTCCTTCCTTCCTTCCTTCCTCCCTTCCTTCCTTCCCTCCTTCTTCCTACCCTCCTTCAATCATGACCTTCACTCTCTTCCTCTTTTCTCTGATTTCCTCAGGAAGGGTCTCACTAGTGGGATAAATGCTTGTGGTTTAACAGTTTACTTTATAAACATTTATAAAGTGTCTAATATAATCCAGGTGTGTAGCTAAGCTAGGTGTGTAGCTCGATTTCAGGATTCAGAGGTGCTTAAGTATCCCCTAGGAGTCTCTCACTTGGTAGTGTGACCCAGCGACTGATAATTGATATTGGATGGGGGAAAATCCCCTAATGATGACAACTGAGAGAGATGTGGGAACACAGAGAGTAGACCTCATAGTATAACTGGGCCCCTGTAGATGATCCTAGCGTGTCCAAGCAGAGGTGCATCAGAGCATTGCTAGAATAGTTTCTAAGCAATTTGGTGACTGCTGGATAAAGCTGAATTGGGAAGTGAGGAGAAGCAAGGTACCAGGCACAGACTGATCTCCAGAGGACAGTGAAGACAGAGATGGGGATAGAAGGGGCTTATGTAGAGTGGAGTTGCTTGGTGTAATGGATGCATGATGTGAACTTACTATACAACAGATACTGAGCGATGGGGTATATTTAGCGTGCACCCTCAGAATCCCATTGGGATAGGCAAACATGCATAATAGGCATTTTAAATAAAATATAAGTAGTGTTATGACTGTGATATTGACAGAGCCCTAATAGTCCTTAGTAGGGATGGGGGTTCAGAGAGTGCTTTCTGAGGGGAGAGGATTTTAAGTGATTTCCTTTTTGACATTTATGTGGCATTTAAAAATTTGTATTCATTTTTTTGTATATGGTAGAATATTTATGCTTTACTTATTTTTCTTGGCTCAGGATAGGCAGGTGGTAGCCCATGGCCTCCCTTTTCTTGGTGGAAGGAGTGAAGGCTGGTTTGCCGAGGGGGACTAGCAGAAACATACAGGGTCAATCTGGAGCTAGGATCAAGAGCAATGAGCAATATAGGGCTCCCAAGCCCTGCTGCCCAAGTCAGGGACCCGCCTCCCTAACCCCCCATCCCCCGTCCAAACAAGTGCCATGGAAAATTCCAACAGGGACAAATCCAGAGAGCTTATTAATTAAAAAATTTAGTTTTATGTGTATGGGCCCTACATGTTTTGTTTGTTTGTTTTCTATATGTCTGTGCATCACACGTGTGTAGTTCCTGCAGAGGCCAGAAGAGGGTGTTGGATCCTCCTGAGACTAGAGTTAGAAACAGTTGTTAGCTATAATGCAGGTTTGAAGATATGAATACAGGTCGTCTACAAAAGTGGCTAGTGATCCTAACTGCAGAGTCATCTCTCCAGCCCCTTATTTATTTTCTGAGATGGCTATTTTGCCTCATTTGATCCCATATTTCTGAGTTCAAGTGATCCTCCTGCTTCAGCCTCTCAATAGTACTGTGGGTGAGTACCACATTCACCAGCTTAGAGAAGCTTGTCACGGGTTCAAGTCTGTCTGTGAATATCACCTTTTATCTTTGTGTCTAGTACCCCAGACTAGCCTGCATATGTGACATCTGACTTCATCATGGCTGTGGCCATTCATGGACAGAGTCCTGGGTTTCGAGAATACAGTTGTCCAGCCTTGCTCAAGCACTGATGAGTTGCATGCTGTAGGCAGGTTGGTGGTGACTCCATCTACTAAGGAGAGTCCCAGGGACTGTGGTGAGTGAGCATGAACAAGAGTGACTCAGGGATCCTGGTCTTCATGAAGTGTCCCCTGTGTTCACTGCAGGGCTGTGGTCCCATGGGTTAGCCCTTCCAACTGCCCTCCCCTTGGCTGCTCACACTCCAGTCTAAATCAGTGGAGTCTCCCCCTCCCCCCATCCTTTTAATTCTAATCCCTTTTCCAATTACTCTTTAGTGTTGAGAAACTATCAGGTGTCTGGTCCTGCCTAGCCCCACCCCTCCTCCCGTGTGAGCGTGCTGGGCACAGCAGATCGGATACAGTTTCATGCATTATTTGGGGCCACTCACAGGGTATTTTGGAAGCATGGCTTTGTGAAGCTCTGGGAGCCCGGTTGAATATTACACAACTGCTTCAGTCTGGGGCACCAGAGTGACTGCCTCCTGTAGCAGATGACACCATGCTGGGAAGAGAAGTTCAGTGGGTGAAACTGAACTTCTTAGGGTCTGGGCAGGATAGAGGGGTGAGAGAGGAAAAGAGGGAGGGGACACCCAATCTGAGGAGGTGGGGTGGAGTGAGCCTCAAAACTCGTTTTGCTTCTGATGACCCTATTTCCAAAGCAACAAGCTTTTCTCTTTAATTTTTTAGAAAAAGATATATTTATTTATTTTTAAGTGTGTTGCATGCATGTGTGAGTGTGTGTGTGTGTGTGTGTGTGTGTGTGTGTGTGTGTCCTCAGAGTCCAGAAGAGGGTGTTGGATCCCTTGGAGCTACCTGATGGTGCAAGGTATTGAACTCTGGTGTATCTGTCTGTACTTTTAACCATTGGGCCATCTCACTAGCCTCTTGTAGGATTTCTAAGGGAAGGAAGGGCAAGGGAAGAGTGACAGATAAAGGTCTATCAAGTGGAGTGTAAGTGGGAGAGCCAGCTCCCAGCCCAGCTCTGGCCTCACAGCGGCTGTTGTGTGCCCCCTTCCTCCCATCTGCCCTTCTCGCCTTCTTTCCCACTCTTTTCAGTTCTGGCAATTGAAGCTGGGGCCTCACACACACACACTCTATTCTTAAGCGGCAGCCCCATCCTCGAAAGCCATTTCTTACAGTGCTTTATAGCAGCTCTCAAATGTTCAATTGGCTTGGCCTCCAAAATATGTGTCAATTATGCCTACTGCTCTGTACATAAAGGAGGTGCCCAGCCAGGAAGCCACTATATTTTATCTAGCAACTTCCTTACTTTCCTTGGCCTGTTTTAGTCTTTCTTCAATGTGTTCTCTATGTGGATGCTAGAGAGACACCACCCTGGAGAGCAAGTCGGCTCAGTTCATGTTTCTAACTAAAACCCCTTATGCTGTGGTCCAGAACACACTTGCTGTATCTTGCCATAACTGCTCTCCTTGGCCTGCAGGGCCTGTCCATGCTGACTCCGCTTTCTCATTGGCTCTTAAATGCATTACACAATCTCACCAGGGTCACGGTTGTTACCCAGCACGTTCCAGCAACACCACATGCCTGATTCTTCTCTAATTCAAGACCTTTGCACAATATACTATCTTCACCTTGAAACCTTCCTGCCTCAGCCAGCCAAGAGCTGGGATTGCAGGTGTCCGCCACCGAGGCAGGCTCACACATGTTGTTTGTAAATGAAAGAGGCTCTCCCTTTGACCTTCATCTAGCCAATTCTTTCCCCCTATTTGGGCATCAACTTTATTTGTCTCTGGAGGGGAGGTGAGAATATTGGACCTCAGCTAAACCTTCCCCATTGCCTTGAATTTCTTGCCAGGATGTGTTACTTTTCTATTGCTGTGATAAAACACCCTGACAAAAATCATTTAAGGGAGAGTTTATTTTGGATTATGGTTTCAGAGAGATGTAGTCCATCCTGGCCTGAAAGGCGTACAGGATGAGATGTCAGGAGCAGGAGGCTGGTGGGTCACACTGCATTCACACGCAAGAAGCGGAGATTGAATAGGAAGTGGAGCTGGGGCTATAAAGACTTAAAGTAGATGTCCAATGACCCACTTCTTCCAGTGAGGCTCTACTTGCCAAAGGTTCTACAACTTTCTCAAACAGCACCACAGCTGAGGGCCAAGTGAGTCTGGGGGGGTGGGGGGGGGGGTGGACAAACCACCAAGGTAGTCAAGAAAAGAGTAGAGTCCAAAGTTCCCATGATTGTAAAGGAAGGAGAACACTAGCCGGCCATGATGAGCTTCTCTGGCCTGAATATGAAGAACAACTTCCTCATGGGACCCTCTATAGTACTCACTGGCTAATGAAAACAAACAGCTTGGCCTTCTCCAACAAATCTCATGAGTAAGGGTGGACAGCACAAACACTGTGTGCTCCAGGAGTCTCCTCCAGGGCTTCAAGGAGGTAGGTAAGAGCTCATATCTCTGGTCAGGAGGATTTGGAGTAGCTGGAGGGATAGATGTGAGAATTAACCACGAGAGAAATAGCTGTGGTGAGGACATCCTGTCCGGTCTGGCATTTTTCTAATCCCTGAAGATTACTGTTCACAATACACCGGCTACTGTGGTGTCCTGGATCCTGGTGTCTTTTGTTGTTTATTTTTTTGATTAGTTTTTTTTTTTTAAAGACCTTCTGTTTATGTGTCTCTGTCTGTGTGAATGTGTGGGGCCAGAAGAGTGCTTTGGTTCCCTCAGAGTTGGGGTGATAGGTAGTTGTGAGCTGTCTGACCTAAGTGCTGGGCCCTGGAACTGCATGCACATCCTTGGGAAGAGGAAGTGCTCCTAAAGGCTGAGCCATGTCTCCAGTTCCATCTAGTGTAGCTCTTAGGTGAATCCTCAAAGGGAAATATTCCTGTGCATCCCTTTCCCGTTTCGTTCACTAATGTTGCCTTACAGGGCCTTGGTCCAAGGTACTGAGCAAGGCACCCAGACAGGAAGGACACCCATTTAGTATGACACCCTTCGGAGTCCTGGGACCCAGACTCTCGAATAGCCAATGTCTGACTCATGTGCCTACATTTGAACCTGGATTCAGGGGAGGAATCAGGGAGGGACCATGGCAAGGCGCCTCCGGGCACATCCATTTCAACATTGGTTCCACAAACATCTGACTTAGTTTCTTTACATTGTCAAGGAGGCTTTTAAAGTCCAGCTGCCTCTTATTAACACTGTTTGGGCTGATCCTCTCCCGCCAGCCCTGCTCCAGGCTGTGCCAGCATAAACCGCCTGGTGGAAGTGGCGGGCACACTGAGTGACGTCAGTGACTGGTCTGGGCTTCAGATCTCAGCCCAAGCAGCTGAGAACACAGCACTTTGGGACCCTTCCAGCAAGGAGAAAATACTCTGCCCCACTACCAGTGAAAGCCAGCTAGGCTCGTGGAGGCCAGAGTGTGCAAGGATCTCCAAGGCCAAACCCAGAAGTGGGACTGCCTTACAAGAAGAGGCATACCTAGGAGGTGGCCGCAGCCCTATGGGCCTTGGATTTCCCTCAACACAAGATAGGTAAAAGGTGGTGGGTCTTGGGAGTCACGGAGCCCTGAGTGGGTAAACCTGTATTTGCTAGGTGTGCAACCATGGCCAAATTAACTAACATGGCTAAGACGCATTCCCTCCCTGGTACTAGGAGAATAAGACTACCAGTGCTCAGCCAAGGAGTTTCCCTGGCCTTGTGGTGGGCCCGGACAGTAGAGCCAAACAGATGTTCCACAAAGACCCGCTTTCCCTGCATCTTTCTCCTGTCTCCTTCTCTCATCTTTCTGCCCCTCCATCTTTACTATCTTTCCCACCCTTCCTTTCTCCCCTCTTTTCATCTTCCTACTTTTTCCCCTCCCTCCCTCCTTTTCTCTATCTTGTACTCCTTGCCGCTCTCCTTCTTTCTTTCTCTCTCTCCTTCCCTCCTTTTCACACAGGGAAAGGGAACATCTGACTCTCAGTAGGGGTCGGGTAGAGGATGAATTGGGTAAGGGCTTAGGACTCAGAGGCACCAGTTACCACTGAAGGGAGAAGGGTGCTTGCCTGAGGAGCAGTTGGTTATGCTCACTCTCTCCTGTTCAGATCATTTGCCCCATCTTTTCTTTTCACCTTCAGCCCCCTTCCAGAATCTGGCAACCAGTTCTGGTATTACAGTGTTGCAAGCAGAACACTACATGAAGTTTTACAGAAGGGACTGTGAAGTTCCATTAGACTCCCTTGCCCTACTCACTATTCTAGAACCTTCCTCTCTACACTGAGAAAAAGAAGTGACTTCTGGGAAATCTGGTCCTTGGCACAGGTCACACAGAAGGCTGAATCTATTCAAAAAGTACCTTTAGTAAGTGACCGGTGCTTAACTAACAGGTACAAAGAGTGAAAACAGAATATCAAAAATTTATATATGCATGATTGTATTTAAGTGAGAAAGAAAAATTTGACAGGTAAATGAGTAGTAGAGAGTGCATTAAGAATGCAAAATAGGGTGTCTTAGTTATTACTGTGAAGTGACACCATGACCACAGCAACTCTTATAAAGGAAAGTATTTAACTGGAGCTGGCTTGCAATTCAGAGGTTTAGTCCATTATCATTACATTGGAAAGCATGGCTGCATGCAGGCAGACATGGGGCTGAAAAAGTAGCTAGAGTTCTATATCTGGATCCAGGCAGCAGGAAGAGAGAGTGACACTGGGCTTGGCTTGAGCTTTTGAAACCTCAAAGTCCACCCCTAGTGACACATTCACACCAAGGTCACATCTACAACAAGGCCATACCTTCTAATAGTACCACTCCCTATGATCCCAGGGAGACCATTCTCATTTAAACTACCACATAGGGACTGGCTAGATGGCTTAGTGGGTAGAGGTATTTGCTTTCTCAGGCTTTTGACCTGATTCCAATCTTCAGAACCCAAGTAGATGTAGAAGGAGAGAAACGACTCTACATGTGCATTGTGGGTGACATACATCAAACCTACATATAAAATAATAAATAACTAAAACCCCTTGAAACATAGTGGTGCTATCCATGAATTTAGAAATACACCTGTGCAACAATAACAGAGTGTTGTTTTATTTTGTTTGAGAATTTCATACCCCCCTCCCACCCCAACACACTCTTTCAAATTCATGACTTCTTTTTTGTTGTTGTCAAATACACATATACATACATATAAATATATAAATACATCAACCAAGTCCAGTTAGTGTTGCTTATGTAGGTGTTTAGGGCTAATCACATGGGACTGGATAATCTAACCAGGAGCTCACTCCAGGGGGAGACTGGCATGTCAACTGCTCTGTCATTGCACGGATCTTGTTTAGGCAGCCATATTGTTAAGACTTCATAGGCATAGCAACCTTGCCATATGTAGAAGATACTATGTCACAGGACATGTCCTGGTTCTCTGGCTATTATAGTCTTTGCATCCCTTCTTCCTCAACATCTCCTGAGCCTTAGTTATAGGGTTGTATTGTAGACTATCTGTTGGGGTTGGGCTCTTCACAGATGGTTATGTTAAATAACTATTTAACTGTTCTTAAAAAAGAAAAAAAAATCTTTGATGGGGGTGGGGAGGGGTAGGATGGGGGAGTCAGCCTTATTTGTGGTTATACAGATAGATATTTAGAATTGGGTATAGACGTTTAGAGTTGGCACTTACACTGGTTAGAACCCTCTAGGCTCCAAGGCCTCACCAGACATGGGGAGTTGGCTTGGTTTACAATACTTAGCGTGATTTTCCTCCTTTCGAGCTGGCCTGAAGTTCAATGAGATGGCTGTTGGTTATTCCCAAGGTCTCTATACCATCTCGCACTTTTAGGGATGTTTTGCTATGCCATCATTGTGACTTGTCATTTCAGCTAGCAGCCTGCATAACACCTTCCCCCATCTCCCTGAATCTCCCTTTCATACTTTCTGGTCCTGTTATACCTGTCTTTAGTACCCCTTCTCCCCCATTCCTTGTTCCACGAGATCTCTTTACTTTCTAATATTACTTCAGGTTATATACTCTTATATTTTGGTTGTGAGCCTAGCCTTTAATGGCTGAGTCATCTCTCCAGCCCCAGGTTATATACTCAAATCTAAAGATTTGAAGCTAGGAACCACAGGTGAGAGAGAACATGCGAGGCTTTCTCTGGATATACTTACCTTACTTAGTATAATATTTTTAGTTCCATTTATTTATTTGCAAATCTCATGGTTTCCTTTTTAAAGGATGAATAATATTCTATTATATAAATACACCATATTTTTTAATATCCACTTATCAGTTGGAGGGCATGTACGTTATTTCCATCTCCTAGCTACTATGAATAGAGCAATCCAACGGATGTCTACAGAGTAGGATGTTGAAGCTCATGACAAGAAGGGGTATGGCTGGATCATCGATTTATTTTATTTTATTTTATTTTATTTTTTTTTTTTTTGTATTTTTAAGGGCTCTCCACACTGATTTCCACAGTACCTGCGCCAGTTTGTGGTCAATGGCGAATGAGGGCTCCCCTCTCCCCACATCCTTACCTCCATTCGTTGTTGGGTTTCTTTAGAATCTTAGCCATTCTGACTGGGGTTAGACAAAATCTCAAAGTTATTTTAGTTGGCATTTCTCTAACTGCTAATGATTGCAAATGTTTTGTGACCTTTCTTAGCTATCTTAAAAGAGCAATTATACGATTCTCCTCCCCTCATATAATAGAACTAAAAGACCCCATTGATGAGAAATAGAGAAGATGAAAAATGAGAGAATCATCCCAGGGCATTAAATATCTGACCAGAAATGAAGAAAAACAGAAGGTAGAGTAGTTGACCATAAAAATAATAGGAAAACAACTTTTGGGATCTTTCCAAACTGAAAGAGCCAATGAGCGAGTAGAATAATGCATAAAAAACCCCCAAACCAAAAAAATCAACCAACCAAACAAAAAAACAGCTTAGGCTCTAAACATTTACAGCCTTTGCCAGCAGCTCCCTGAGGGTTGATCCTATGACTTTCAACCTGTAATTCTTGTTATAACAAAGGATGGGTCAAGAGTCAATTTAGACTTGCCAGATCTCCAAAAGAACAACAACAACAAAAAAGTATCTTTCTTACTTCCCTTTTTAGAAAGGCTCCTGTGGGATGTGCTCATTAAAATAAAGATGTAAATCAAGAATTAGGAAGACTTAGGAGGTAGGAATCATGGCTTCTAATTAGAAGTATAAGAAGGAAGTTTGACAACCAGTGGGATGACACTGAAGGAATGCATGAGGAGAAACTTCTCATCCAGACATCCAGGCCAGAGGTAACTTTGCGTGGTGGAACTGAGAAGGGAAGGATTATGCATGAGAGACAAACCTGAGTGGTGGATGTATCGAGATTTTGACTATTCTTTTGAAACATCTGAATTAGAATAGAGAAATATAAATTGGAGGAAAAATTCACTTGTGTAAAAAATGTGCACCAAGAAAAATATACTATGCTGTACTAAACTATAAGATATAGAAATGTATTTATGTATGTGCTCAATAGTTTAGGCAGTGATCATGGTACCACAACCCAGGGAAGGAGAAAACCAATTCCTACAAGTTGTCCTCTGACTTTCACATGTGGGTCCACACACACATACACACACACACACACACACACACACACACACATACACACTAACAAAATGTAATTAAAATATAAGTGCTATCTCGAGACATAGTCACCTTTTATTTTAAAGATGTGAGAAGTTCAAGAGAAATTATAAGCTCAGATCCAAGGAGATGGGGAAGACGGAGTGTACAGCAAAAGAGGAGGGATTCATGCTGCACAGAAGGTATCCAATCCAGAAGAGGAATGAACTTTAAAACAACTGCCTGGGGAAGGAAAGCAGGTCTAGATTGGGAACTATTTTGGTTTTTGGAGACAGAGGGAGATTACCCAAGAGACTCCCTTTCTTTTCAAAATTGGATGTAAAAATGCCTCCCGTAGAGTGGAGGTACCTCATTGCTAGGGAGAAGGCTCATAGAGATTGTGGAGTGTGGAATCTTGCTATGGAACACAAGGGAAGAATGCTGACTGCAGAATGAGCAGAGGCTAGGTCAAGAACTGCATGCTGGAAATGGCTACTTTCCCTAGTTGTGTGAGCCCCGCCCTCCATCCTGAGGAACTTGGAGCTTGGCTTCTTGGCCTCTAGATGAACTTAAGCACAAATGCAGGATGTGGCAGTAGAAGGTGGGGGAGGGGGGCGGGAGCCCAGGGGGCAACATTCAGCTGGTTTGGCCTGGTCTAGATGAGGTGAATCTGAAACAAGAATATGAACAGCCTAGGACAAGAGGTACCTAAGGCTTGGAACTCTGGGAAACTACAGTAGATTGGATAAAGGGAGTGGCTGCTGCCAGGACAGGGTGTTTCCCTGGAGGAAGGCCCTGAAGTCTAAAAGTCAAAGTTTTGAAGGTGAGTTAATTGTGGTGTAGACAAGTGATTTGGGGACATAAGAGCTGGGAGGATTGTCATCATGGTGGCAGTGTATAGGGCTGGCATAAAGATGCCTGGCTACTTGGTAGTGTACAGTGAGTGTTGTGGGGTTTTCTAGGGTAGACATGGATGATATGAGGAGAGTCAGGGAGGAGAAAAGCCAGACAGCTTGGGTGCAAAAGGGAAGGGCTCTGCAGATAGTGAAAAGCCTCATGTCTCAGGCCTAGTGGAGGAGTGTGGGACATTGTAGTGTCAGTTTAGAGGACCATGGCGGGGAGGGGAGGTTAGCAGAAGAAACTTCTTTCTAAAAAGTTGTTTTCAGTCACCTATATTCATGCAGTGATGGGTTTCATGATGGTGTTTCAGACATATATATGGTGGATTTTTACTCCATTATCTTCTCTTTATGCCCTCTTTCTGACCCTCTTCCTAATAGCTGTCTGACTTCCTCTCTCTTTCTGCTCTTTTCTTCCCTCCCTCCCTCCCTTCCTCCCTCCCTCCCTTCCTTCCTTCCTTCCTTCTTTCTTTCCTTCCTTCCTTCTTTCCTTCTTTCCTCTCTTCCTAACTCCCTTCTCTTCTTCCTTCTCTTTGTCTATCCCTCCTTCCCTCCCTCCTCCTTTCCCTCCCTCCTTTCCTCTCTCTCTTCTTCCCTCTCTCCCTTCCTTCATGTCACCTCTTCTTTATTCCTTCTAATATTTTCTCTGGTGACCCAATGGGTTTACTTAGCATTGCTTCCATGAGCACAGGTAAGGAGTTATTTGCAGGAGTATGGGCATCTTATCAATCCTTATATCACTAAAGAAATGTTGTTTCCTCCCCAGCAACCATTTAACTGCTTATAGATCCTCTGGGGGTCACCACAATTGTATTATCATATCATATTATCTCTCTCCCAAAACCCCACTTCTCAGAATCACAGTTGGATTAAATTTCTACTATCTTAATACCCTCGAATAGAGTTTTAAACATCAGCATGATTTTCAGACATTCTAGTGTCATGAGATCCCATTTATCAATTGTTGACCATAGAGCCT
>JADRCD010219792.1:506-22826 GCA_019843815.1 Montemys delectorum
TGTGGAAGCTGTAGTATGTCACAGTGTGTCTCTCTCTCTCCACCCATCTTCACTTGCAAATGTTCATTGCATTGCATCATTAGTTTGACTTCTGTGACACTATCAATATTGATTCCAGACCAATACTCCTCCGTGTTAGCTTGATGTTGTCCTGTATCATGAGGATCCGGCACTTCTGGTCCAGTCAGGCTCACCTTTTCAGGTATCCAACTTTCCTAGATGATAGGTTTTGGGTCAGGCTAATCAGATCACTGGATCCTGGGTCTAGACGGTAGCTGAGCTTGTCAGCTCTCTCTTATCCATTACACTAGGCTGAGCTCCCCAGCACTGCTCCAGCCTGGCTACCCAATGTTACTACCACTGTCAGGAAGTAGGGTCACCTCTTCTGTTTTCATGCCCTAGGATTGGCTCGCCACACCCATGTCCCCAGAGTCAGCTCCACTGGGCATGTCCAGTCAAGGTTTAGGGCCCACTTTGCTAAGTTCTCCAACCAATGTGGGGCTAAACTAGCCCTCCCACACTCACATCCTTGAGTGTGACTCACCTGTGCCTTTGGCATCAGGAACAACTCAGGTGAGGTGCAGGACACAGTGTCTTGAATGGTACAGCCAATGCAGGGGCAGAGTTTGCTCCACATTTCACATGACCCCAAAGCCAGCCCTCCAGGCTACTGATAATGGTGAGGGACAGAGTATAAGAGCATCACCCTCATACCCATGTCTCCTCATGTCAGATGAGATGTGGGACCCTCTGGGCCTAGGGCCAGCTCATCTATGCCCCCTCCACCAGGGCCAGCTCTATTGTGTTGCCTTGATGAAGAGCTGCAGCCTATGAGGGGCAGGGCCATCTCACCTGCTCTCACAATCTCAGGGCCAGTTCTCCAGCTGCAGTTGGTGGTGAGAAGAAGGGCATCACCCCACATCCATGACACCTCACAGAAGAGGAGTGGTGGAGCCAGCTTTCTCCGTGTTTCCACCCTCTGGGCTGGCTCACTTTGTACCCCCTCCACCAAAGCCAGCATCACTACTGTACTGCCATATGATGTGAAGTGCCTGCTCTCCCAAGTGCTGCAGCAGCAGAGGAGCAGGGCTAGCTTTCAAGCACTCATTACCCTCAGGCGAGATGTCCTGAATGCTGCAGGTAGTAGTAGTAGGACATCATACATCATCCCTGTCCTTGACTCCAGAGATGGTGAAGTATAGGTAGGGGACAGCACCTCTACACCCACTGTACCCTAAGGCAGATGAGTAGCAGGTCAGCTCTTCCATATTCATGGCCTTGGGGCAGGCTCAATCATACCCCCACTTGAATTTGGGATTATCATCTCTCCATTTCCCATGTCAAATCAAACCCAGACACTATTGCTGATGCCAAGAAGTGCTTGCTGACAGGAGCCTGTCAAAGCTGTCTCCTGAGAGGCTTTGCTAGTTTCTGGCCCAAACAGATGGGGATGCAACCATCAGACTGAGCACAGGGACCCCAATGGAGGAGTTAGGGTAAAGACTGAAGGAGCTGAAGGAGGCTTATCTGGCATGAGTGGGAGGGGAGGACCTTGGTTGCGTAAAGGCTTGATGCCCCAGTGTAGAGGACTGCTAGGGTGGTGAGGCCGGAATAGGTAGGTGGGTGGCTGAGGGAAGACCCTCCTAGAAGTAGGTTGGGGGTTGGGATATGGGAATTGCAGAAGGGAAACCAGGAAATGGGATAAACTTTGAAATATAAACAAATAAAATATCCAATTTAAAAAAAGAACATAAAAAGACTATATTTAAAAATTAATAATTTGATGTTGAGATGGTTTATTAGTGAGAGATACTTGTGAAATCCTGATTATATGAATTTAGTCCTTGAGTATCACAGTAGAAGAAGATAACAACTACCAAATATTGTCCTTTGACCTCCACACACAGGTCATAATGTGCACAAGCATATACACACACAAAGAAAGATAACATAACACACAGACCTAGATATGCACACACATACACACATTAAATTGAAAAATAATAAACATTAAAATTAAAAGTATATAATTATCTTACCATACAGTATGAATTTTGATATAATAATATATATCCAAACATGTTAGAAAAGAAATATCTATTGTCTTGCATTCTGAAGAGGAAAAGTTATCAAAATGAACTATAGAAAACATCAAAAGGCTAAGAATAGATATAAGAACAAATGTCAATATTTAATAATAGTTGAATATTTCTGCTAAACTATGGGAAATGGAAGTGTAAAGCTTAAGGAAATTATAGTGGTGTGGGAAAGTGTTCAATAAATCAATCAGTAGACTACCTGTCATTTGATGGTAGTTCATGAGTTTTGAAGTTTCCATTAGAACAGCACTACAGTTTCCAAACTAAAATAATTTTCATGGTAATTTATCACATGAACACTTAAAAGGGCATTCTATCAAAAGTTAATGTGCATAATTTTTCTACTTTCCCCCTTTTCTAGTGCTTTGGTGACTGCTAAAGGACAATTAAGACAAGTCAGTATGTTGTTAGAATTGTGTTCCAGTTTTACTTAATATGTGTTCTGTGACAGAACAAATAGAATAAGTGACAGACTGACTTTAGCTCACAGTACAAGGCATATTCTGTTAAGATGGGGAAATCGAGGCAGCTGGATCGTGAAGCAGCTGGCCATGTATGTCCACAGTCAGAAGAGAGCGATGGATGTATATCATTACTCAGATCCCTTTCCCTGTTTATACATCCCAGCGTGCCATCCCGAGGATGGTACCTTTCCAGTTCAGTTCAACAAATGCAATCAAGGTAATCCCTCACAGACGTTCTCAGAAGATAAATAATCCCAAAAAGTATGCCTGAAGAGTTATTTACTATATGATTCCAGATTTAGTCAGGTTAAAAACGAACACTAGCCAATGCTAACGTAATCTGAAGAAATAAGTATATTCAAGGAACTAATATGAAAATGGAATATAAAGGTAGAGTTTTATAAAGTTTTAAGGAAATTCCCCCCAAAATTTATTCAAATTAAGCATGTCCCAGGGCCAGTGATAGAGCTCTAAGAGAGTACAGGTGGTTGAGGCCAGCCTGACAGCTTAGGTTCTATTTCTTTGACCCACATCATAAAAGAAGGAGGAAAGGACCTTGGCCTTGTGAAGGTTTTGTGCTCCAGTGTAGGGGAATGCCAGGGCCAATAAGTGGGAGAGGGTGGGGTGGCAGGCATGGGGAAGGGGGAGGCAAAAGGGGTTTGTTCTTGTTGTTTTTGTTTGTTTGTTTGTTTTTTTGGAGGGGAACCTGGGAAAGGAGAAATTTACATGTAAACAAAGAAAATATCTAATAAAAAAATAAATTAAAAAAAAAAGAAGGAAACTAACCAACTTGTATGAGCATCTCCTAAACTCTATATGTCCCTTCTGTAAGTGCATGACTATACATATACACATACAATAACATGAAAACTCAAATATCTATATCTATATATTAGTATATTATATATGTATGGGGATATACATATATATGTATATGTGTGCATGTGTGTGTATGTGTATGGGGATATGTCTATACATATACTCTAGGTTTAGACAAACAAACTCTCTTAGAAAACCAAAGTGATGACATTATACTAGATATAGAGGTAAACATAATGCCATCCATGTACCTTACTCAGTGATGAATGATAATATATGAAACTAAGGGATAAAATTATATGAGAACACTTGCTATTTGTCATTCCCTACAGTATGATTTTAGCCTCTGGTCAATTTTAAAGGCCTGCTACTTAGATGGTATTGGCTCCTTACCATTACAACTAAAACCTATTTTACTTTAATTTTATCTCTGTTTAAAGAATCAATACCTTTTCAGAAGTTCTACAATTGCACATTGAAATTACTTTTGAAGAAAAGATTACCTTTCCTGGCTTCTATTTAAAAGACTGGTTTCTTTAGAATGTGAAACTGCTTAAGGTCTGTGCTCCTGGGTGCATTTTAAATTCATTGAAGTGAGGTTTTAAAAAACATGTCTCGGGGTGAGTGACTCTAACTGAATAGAATCCTTTTATCATTATATATCTTTTGACTTCAATATTTCCAAGATATAAATTTGTAATTAGATTAAATAACCCTCTCTCTCTCTCTCTCTCTCTCTCTCTCTCTCTCTCTCTCTCTCTCTCTCTCTCTCTCTCTCTCTCTCTGTGTGTGTGTGTGTGTGTGTGTATGTGTGTGTATTTGTGTGTGCAAGTATGTGTGTAATAAGGTATGCCTGTAGGAATTAGAGGACAGTTTCATTTGTTGGTCCTCAATTTTACCTTTGAGACAGGGTCTCTTTGTTGTCCAGCACCATTTACTCTAGGCCAATATTCCAGGAATTCTCCTGTCTCTGCCACCCATATTGCCATAGGAATGTGTTCATGGCATACATGTTCTAAGGGTGCATGGATTTACATGAATTCTGAGGATCTGACTTGGTTCCTAATGCATGTGTGGTAAATGTTTCATTCACTGATCCATTTCCCCAACTCAATCACAAAGTTTATCTGCAAAAGTGTACCAGTCCAATTGAAGACTTTGGAACTTAGGCATTTATTTAAACTTAAAAGACCAAACTTTGCTTCTCTCTTAGGTGTTATGAGTTTCAGTTGCTTGCAATTTGAAAGATTAAAGAATGCATTTCAGAGCATGCCTGTGTGTAGAAGGACTGCCAAGAACAGGGGCCAACCCAGCCTTTCAGTGCAGGGAAGCTCATTCATCATTCTGTCTCTATTCTGTCCTTGTCCAGTTTCATCATGGACCAGGGCTTCATGGCACAGAGAGAATCCTGGGCATCCAAACACAGCACATAAACAAGTAGAAAGTGAAGTGTTGGAAAGCATAAATAGACTTCACTCCATGGGCACATTTGAGAGGTTTTGGATCTATTATCTGTAACTGCAATTCAGAGTAGGAGAAGAAAGCTATTGAGATGAGACATGGTTTGAATGGCTTTCTGACTTAGAATGGGCCAGATTCTCTGTCACATTCCATCATGGTATACAGGAGCATTTTATATTCTTCTATCCCATCATCAATGCTACAATTGCCAGATTTTTTCCCTGTAATGTGTGGTCTTTACAAACTACCTTATCTTTTTCCCAAAACAGTCTTTCTTGGAATTGTGCTTTAATATGTGGTATGTTTCTCTACCCACTGCAGTTATAGAGTACCTGACAAAAGAAACTTAAAGAAGGAAGGAAAGGTTTATTTCGACACACTCTTCAAGGGTACATTTAATCATGGCAGGAAAGGTATGATGTCAGGAGCATGAGAGAGCTGTTTACTATTTGTTTTGTAGTCAGGAATCAGAGAGGGTTAGAGGGTATTAAATGCTGATCCATGAATGGTGATGACTACATTCATGCTACAGTTTCCTACCTTTTTTTTTTTTCTTGTTTTGTGTTATTTTTTTTTTAATTAGGAATTTTCTTTATTTACATGTACATTTTCCCTTTCCCAGTTTCCCCTCCAAAACAAACAAACAAACAAACAAACAAAAGCAAGAATAAACCCCTTTTGCCTCCCCCTTCCCCATGCCTGCCACCCCACCCTCTCCCACTTATTGGCCCTGGCATTCCCCTACACTGGGGCACAGAACCTTCACAAGGCCGAGGTCCTTTCCTCCTATTGATGATCGAATTTGCAATCCTCTACTATATACCTGCTTCCAGTATATTCAATCCCACCGTGAGTCAGTCTCCAGAGAACCAAATAACCCTATTAAAAAATGGGGCATAGAGCTAAACAAAGAATTCTCTACTGATGAACACCAAATGGCTGAGAAGCACCTAAAGAAATGTTCAACATCCTTAGTCATCAGGGAAATGCAAATCAAAACAACTCTGAGATTCCACCTCACACCAGTCAGATTGGCTAGGATAAAAGACTCAGGGGACAGCAGATGCTGGAGAGGCTGCGGAGAAAGAGGAACACTCCTTCATTGCTGGTGGGATTGCAAACTGGTACAGTTTCCTACCTTAATTAACTTAATATCACAATCACTCACTGGCATGAACACTTTAACCTAGATAACAGGGCACAGACATACCCAGAATGTTCTCTGCTAGATGATTCTAGATCCTGTGAAGTTCACAGTCAATATTAACCATCAGAAATGGTCATTGCAACTATACTTATAAATGGTTAAGGGATAAAACACAAGAGGTGACTTAATGTAATATATATTTTTATATTTTTCTGGCACATTTCATATCTGAAAATATTTTAATATCAAAAGACTTTTAATTTCTATTCAAAACTAAGTTTTATTTCATTATCAAGTCTAAACATCAACATAGATGAAAACAATATATAGATGAAGGGAAGATTATAATGTTGAGTGATGCATGAATAGTGAATGTGAACTGTTAATGAGTTTTTGTTTAACAATACAGTGGTGACACTATGCAAGGTCAAAGCCATTGGCTTTCAGTGTTGTGGGCAACACTGAGGTAGGATGTACTGAAACGATGGGCACAAATGGACTCTATAAAGTATTCAATAATATTTACTTATCTACTTACATATTTTGGTTTGATGCATGTGTATATGCATGGCTCATGTGTGGCATGGTGCATAGGTAAAGGTGAGCCCTTATCATTCATAAGAAGCCCTCAGGATCTGGGCTGCTAGACAAGTCCATGGATCTTATGTCTGGCAAGAACTAAGTCAGATATGGTGATGAGGCTCATCTCTGATCCCAGCAGTCTGGAGATGGAGGCAGGAGGATCAAAAGTACAAGGTCATTATTGTCTACATAGTAAATTTGAGCTCCAATCTCAGAAGAATAAAAAACAATGAAGAAGCAGGAAGAAATTGAATAAGGAATACCCAATTTTACTTCCTGCTTACAAAATAGGCCCAAATCTCTAGTGTCTCTTTGTACCTTGATTCTAAGGAGCTTATCATCTTTGTTAGACCATGAAACCAGTTTCATTTCTTGAAATGAGCCACTAAGTGTTGAAGTCTTGATAATTTTCCTGTTATTGTTCAGTCTTCTTGGAAACATTCCCCATCTTGGATACTCACACTGTTTCCTTTTCTGTCTCCTGCACAGAGGGATATTTCTCTTTGCTAGCTCCCACTCTGGACTCCCTACTTTATGCACTACACATCTATGTTATTTCACTATGTGGCATCCTTTGTCTAACATATATTATTTATAATTCATAAAGTAGTAGTGGTTTAAGTGTTTACTAATAGTTTTTTGTCAAAAAGTATACTCTACATATTTGGAAACAAAAGTCATGAAATAAAACTCACCTCAACAATCACAACTGATAGATGATAAAATGAATTTTATAGTCAGAAAGAATAACATCAGAAGCTCTAACATTTTCCAACTAAAAACATTGAAGTAAAACTGCACACCAATTTTCAAATACATACCTCACAAAAAAGAAATAGGTGAAATCAGTTGTAATAGTTTATCAAATTTTGCATATTTAAAAACATAACCAGTATAAATGCAGATTAATGACCTATTTAGTTGGGTATTATGTTTAAAATCATTAAATAAGTTTTAAGACAAGATGCTGGGAATTAAACATCAGGGTCATGCATGTTATGCAGACATTCTACCACTGTGCTATATCCCCAAACACCAAATTAAAGAATATTTTTCAGAGAACATATCTCAGTCCACGTTAGCATACAACACTTAGAAATGTTACTTTCACTTGTTTATGAAAATGAGTATTAATTGTTTACCTCTTCTATTAAAAGGTTGAGTTGTTTACATATTAACTCATGTTTCTACCCATAGAACAGAGACTAATGATTGACACACAAGAGTAAACAGTAAGAGTTATGTGAAGTGTGTTGCTGGAAGATTTCCATCCCTTCAGTGCACAAAGATTTATGGATACACATTTTTCATCAACATTGAGTTGACTCAACACTGAGTGATTCAAAGTTCTTGTGTATGTTTCTAAAAAGCCATCTGTTTGTACTCCTGTACAGGTCCTAGGGAAGCAGAATTTGCTTGTAGCTCTTGCAGAGGATGCTGACATTCCTACTTGAAAAGAAATCTACAATTGATAACTAGTGTGGTAAAATGTACTTGTTGTTCTAACACTAGAGTATTAGATGCAGAGAGATCATAGATTATAAGCCAGCCAGGTTTATGTTTTTAATAGGTGCACCAACAGAATTTTATTTAGCCATAAAGATATAGATTTATGTGTAAAGTTAAAAAACAGTACTTTTGTAAATTATATAAAACACATGTAAATAAATCTTTATTAATCATTGTTTACATTTCAAATGATATCCGCCATCCCTGTTACCTTTTCAACCCCCTATCATATCCCCCTGTCCCTCTCCCCTTTGCATCTATTAAGGTGTTCCTCCTCCCACTCACCCATTCCCACCTCACTACTCTAGAATCCCTGTCAGCTGGGGCATCAAACCTCCACAGGACCAAGAGCCTCCCCTCCCACTATGTAAGACAAGGCCATCCTCTGCTACATATGTATCTAGAGCCATTGATTCCCTCCATGTATACACTTTGGTTGATGGTTTAATCCCTGGGAGCTCAGGGCTCTCCAGTTAGTTGATATTATTCTTCCTATGGAGTTGCAATCTCCTTTAGCTTCTTCAGTCCTTCCCCTACCTCTTCCATTGGGGTCCCCAGGCTCAGTCAAGTGGTTGGCTGTAAGTATGTGCATCAGTTTTGGGCAGTGCTGGTAGAACCTCTTAGGGGAGCCATACCAGGCTACTTCGCATCAGCAATAGTGTAGGGGTTTAATGTCTGCAGATGCGGGGAGGGGGGGTAGTTTCTGGACGGTCTTTCTTTCAGTCTCTGTTCCATATTTTGTCTTTCCTTTGGACAGCAACATTTCTGGGTTAAAATTTTTGAGATGGGTGAGTGGCCCTGTTCCTCAACTGGGGGACATGCCTATCTACTGGAGGTGGCCTCTACAGACTGTATCTCCCCTTCTTGGGTATTTCAGCTAATATCATCACTGTTGGGTCCTAGCATCTCTTGCTTCTATGGAGTCTGGGACTTTCTAGTAGCTATCCCCAGTTACCCATCCTTGACTGCTACATGTTTCTGTTCAATTTCCAGACCCTCTGTACTTCTCTCCTGTCCATTCAACTACCTGATCCTGCTCCCCCTTTTTATCTTCTCCCTCCCAGCTTTCTCCCTCTACCTCCCGTGATTATTTGTTCCCATTCTATGTAGGATAGAGCATCTATATCTTGGTCTTTCTTCTTCATAAATTCCATATGGTTTATGGATTTCCAAAGTGGTTTTAGCAGCTTGCAGTACCATCAGCAATGGAGGAGTGTTACTGTTTCTCCAAATCTTCATCAGTGTCTCCTGTCACCTGAGTTTTGAGTGGTGTGGGGTAGAATCTCAGGGTCATTTTTGATTTGCATTTCCCTCATGACTAAAGGTGTTGAACATTTCTTTAGGTGCTTCTCAAGTGTTAAAGATTTCTCAGTTTATTTATTTTTTACATTCCATATTTTATTCCCACCCCCTGTCTACCCTCTGACTGTGGATGTATATGGGTATACATCCCATACCTCCTCCACAACTCCCTGTCTGCATGTGGATGTCCCCCTCCCCCACACCAGCTGACATCTAAACTCCCTGGGCCCTACCATCTCTTGAGGGTTAGGTCCATCATCTCTGAATGAAGACAGACCCAGCAGTCCTCTACTGTACATGTGTTGTGTTGAGGGCCTCATATAAGCCTATGCATGCTGCCTGGTTGGTGGTCCAGTGTTTGATAGATCTCAGGGGTCCAGATTAATTGAGACTTCTGGTCCTCCTACAGGGTGGCCCTTCTCCTCAGCTTCTTTCAGTCATCCCCAATTCAACAACAGGAGTCAGCTACTTTTGTCTATTGGTTGGGTACAAATATCTGCATCTGACTCTTTCAGCTGCTTGTCGAGTTGTCCAGAGTGTAGTCATGCTAGGTCCCCTTTTTGTGAGCACTACATAGCCTCAGTAATAGTGTCGAGCCTTTGGACCTCCCCTTGAGATGGATCCCACTTTGGGCCTGTTGCTGGACCTTCTTTTCCTCAGGTACCTCTCCATTTCCATTCCTGTAATTATTTCAGACAGAAACAATTATGGGTCAGAGTTGTGAGTATAAGATAGGCTCCCTCTCATTTGATGCCCTGTCTTCCTGCTGGAGGTGGGCTCTATAAGTTCCCTCTCTCTACTGTCAGGCACTTCATCCAAGGCCCCTCCCTTTGAGATCTTAGAGTCGCTCACCTACCAGGTCTCTAGTGCATTCTGGAGGGTCCCCCCAACCTCCTGTCTCCTGAGGTTGCCTGTTTCAATTCTTTCTGCTGGCCTTCAGGGCTTCATTCCTTTTCCCTCACCCAATACCAGATCAGGTACCCCTCTCCACCCCAACTCCTTAACCTTGTTAACTTTCCCTGCCAGGTCCCTCCCACTGTCCCCACTTTTGATTGCTTTCTTTTCCCTCCCAAGGGAGACTGAGGTGTCCTCACTTGGGCACTTCAGCTTGTTGAACTTATTGAATTCTGTGAGCTGTATCTTGGATATTCTGTCCTTTTTTTTTTTTTGACTAATATCCACTTATTAGTGAGTACATATCATGAATGCCTTTTTGGGTCTGAGTTACCTCACTCAGGATATTTTCTAGTTCCTTTTATTTGTCTCAAAAACTCAGGATGTCCTTGTTGTAAATAGCAGAGTAATATTCCACTGTGTAAATGAACCACATTTTCTATATTCATTCTTCTGTCATGGGACATCTGGGTTGTTTCCACCTTCTGGCTATCACAAATAAAGCCACTATGAACATAGTAGAATATGTGCCCCTGTGGCATGGTGGAGCATCTTTTGAGTGTCTTCCCAATAATGGTATAGCTGAGTCTTCAGGTACATCTATTTCCAATTTTCCAAGGAACCTCTAGATTGATTACCAGAGTGGTTGTACTAGTCTGCAATCCCACCAGCAATGGAGGAGTGTTCCTCTTTCTCCACATCCTTTCCAACATGTGTTGTCACCTGAGGGTTTGGTCTTAGCCATTCTGATTGGTGTAAGGTAGAATCCCAGGATTATTTTGATTTGCATTTCTCTGATCACTAAGGACTTTGAGCATTTCTTTAGGTGCTTCTCAGCACCTCCTCAGTTGTGAAATCTCATAAATAATTCTTTAAGGACTGGAGAGATGGTTCAGAGGTTAAGAGCATTGCTGACTGCTCTTCCAGAGGTCCTGAGTTCAATTCCCAGCTCACAAACAACTGTTATGGGATCTGATGCCCTCTTCTGGTGTGTCTGAAGATAACTAAGTGTACTCACATATATAAAATAAATAATTCTGTTCCCTATTTTTTATAGGGTTATTTGGTTCTCTGGAGTCTAAATTCTTGAGTTCTTTGTATATATTGGATATTAGCCCTCTATCAGATGTAGGGTTGATAAAGATCTTTTCCCAATCTGTTGGTTGCCATTTTGTCCTATTGACAGTGTCCTTTGCCTTACAGAAGCTTTGCAATTTTATGATGTCCCATTTGTCAATTCTTGATCTTAGAGCATAAGCTATTGGTGTTCTGTCAGGAAATTTCCAAGTGTCCCAATGTGTTGGAGGCTCTTCCGCACTTTCTCATCTACCGAATTCAGTGTGTGTATATGGTTCTTTGTAGAGGTTCTTGATTCACCTGAACTTGAGCTTTGTACAAGGAGATAAGAATGGATCAATTTGATTTCTTCTACATACTAACCACCAGTTGGATGAGCACCATTTGTTGAAAATGTTGACTCTTTTTCCACTGGATAGTTTTGGCTTCTTTGTCAAAGATCAAGTGATCGTAGGTGTGTGGGTTTATTTCTGGGTCTTCAATATTATTCCATTGATCTATCTGCCTGTCTCTATATCAACATCATGTGGTTTTTATCACTATTGTTCTGTAGATTTCCCCCTCTCCTTTAAAGAAGGGGAAAGACTGAGAACAAAACCAATAGAATGTATATAAAATCTGTGGATATAATCATATCCACTAAGACTACATTTTAGCACATATGAAAACGTAGTTTAGAATGTTCTCAAAAGTCTGTTGCCTGTTATTACAGAATCATCTCTTCTGTTGCTATTAATTTGGTAGAAATAGGAGGCCATAGTTAGTAAAGAAATGCCCTGTTTGTGCTGAGTTCCTTTTTCCCTCATACAGAATAGATACCTGGAAAGTCATTTACTTCATTTATTGAAGCCGGAGTTGGTAATCTCAACTCATGCAGGTGTTGATTATTTATTTGAAAACTGAGCCAACTTGCCTTCAGTTGGGACAAGCTAGGACAGTTCCTTCAGATGAACTCCATTATAGTCAAATTGTTCCATCTGTTTTCCCTGAATGAAAGAAACCTCCCTTGTTGCTAGTCAGAGAAGAAGAGCTCCTTGACTCGGGACCAGATGCAGGCTGTATTGCGCTGCAGACCAATTACAGTCTTGGCAGCTTGTGAGGCTCATGGGGTGAACATTTTTTTATAACAATTATCAATATCAGCCAATTTTTGGGAATGGGCAGAAATAAGCAGTCATGGCTCCAGGATGAGTTTTCTATCTTTCAGAGATGCTCTGGCTGACTGCCATGGAGAACATACAGGAGAAAAGATTGACATTTCACGTGACACTAGAAACCCAATAACTTACCTCCACTTTGCTTGTTTGTGGTTTACCATTGTAGACTAATTATGGAATATTGGAATAGGATAATATTTTAGTGATATATGGTCACATATCTTCCATGTGGAATTTCATTTCCCATTCAGAATCCCACATGTGTATGTCTGTGTATAGGTATGTTGCATCTGGTGTCTATGTACATTTTCTAGAGCTGCTTATGTGTTGGCCTATTTTTACTTCTCTAATAGAACTGTGGATGAGGGAAGACTTCAAAGATGGTTCAATGGTTACCAATGCCTACTGTTCTCGCAGAGGACCAAGCATAGTGCCCCTCATCCACAATGTTGCAGTTCACAACAGCCTTTAACTCCAGCTCCAGGGTCTCTGATGCCCTCTTCTGGCTTGATGGACACCTGTATGCCTGTGCACACACACCCACACAGGCACACATATACACATAATTTTAAATAATATAAGTCTTAAAGGGATACACTTGGTGAAGTAAGAAAGCAACATAATGATGAAAGGGAAGCTTAGTGTAAACTTGGAATGGCTGGTTGACTTTTGTTCTGTTGTTTGTGTGTTGGGATTGAAGAGTCTGAGGGAGTATAGTTAGTATTTATGGTGCTATGTGGTTAATACTGTGTCCTTGAACACTGAAATGTCAAATCTTATCATTATCTAGCAATTTCTACAATTTGTGACCTCAGGTGGATCAGCCTGCAAGGAAAATGACTATTACAAATATATCATATTCTATTATCCACAGAGTGTCTGTAATATAATAGAAGAATTCTCCTAAGTTGTCATAGAGCAGCTAGGTATTTTTTAAATTAAGTTTAAAAGAAGAGTTTTCTTTTCTCAAATTTTGAAACTTAGTACAAGTTGTCTTTGAAATCCAAAAGAGACAGAGTGTATGTGAGAAAATAAGAATCTCAGGGTTATCAACATTCCTCCTATCTTATAGTGAGCATCTACCATATTTAATCAATTAAAATGGGGTTAGAAGACAACAGAGGTTACAAGGATCTTTGTCCCTAGAGCCAGAGATTCTGAGGTCATAAGAACAAGTCATGGTCTGACCACAACCTTCAACACAGTGATCCTTCACATAAGGAATTGACTTGTTTTGTAAAATTATAGTCAATAAATATTGATTGTCTTCCAAGAAGCGAACAAATTCCTTGAAAATAAAATATACTTGGAAAGATGTTTAAGAATTATAGATATAATTTGTAAAATAATCTATCACTAGTCACACAAACAAGGACCTGGAGAGATGTTGCAGTCAGTGGTTGAGAACAATTGCTGATATTGCAGACCCACCTCCTACCACAACTTCAATAATAGTGAACTAAAAATAAACTCTCATCTCTTAGGAAAATCTTAGCTCTATCATTAATCACACTTTGAATTTGAAATCAACTTAAAAACACTCTTCATAAGAAATGTAAATTTCACAAAACTCTACTTGTAAAATTTTTGGTTATATTCAATCTCTATAGAATATTCATTAATTATAAAAGTAATTACTGGCATGTCTTATCCTACTCTTGTTATTAGAGAGACAGATAATTTATTAATAAATTAAGAAATGCTAAATTATCCACTATATGTGTTACACACTAGAGTATGACCAGCTAGTAAGAATAACATAAAATAGTGTTTAACAATCTGCACGATGTTTATTATTTTAAGTAAGCTCAGCATAACAAAGCCCACAAGTATGGTGAAAACATGGGGCTTAATATAATAAAATCATTAATGACAGCATCTTCCTGTATAATGGAGATAAGACTTTAATTTATTTTTTTAATGAAAACTAGCGTAGTTTTTGGAAATTAGTGGTTATATCACTTAAAGTCTTTATTCCCAGGAAAGGAATTTTAGAAAGGTAACAGAGTAGGAAATACCAGAAATGTCTCTTTACTAAGAAGAAAATTGCATTTATGGTCTTTCTGAGAATGCATTTTGTAATTCTGGAAGCTATCTAAAGCTTGCTATTTCTTGAAACATAATTTAAACGGAGAATTACAGTTAGTATCAGTTTACTTAAGCTCTAATGTGGTAGTACCTTATCCTCCACAAACTCTAGCCAATCTAGAAGCTTGCCTAAAGCTTCAACTCATGGTGCATAAATGTCTATATTTGAATACGTATACACATTCCAAATTCCAGGTTTGGGTACTCTGATCATTGATAACTGTTTTTTCTGATAAGTAAAGTAATTGTTGTGTTCCTCCAGATATCACTGCAAGTCTGTTAATAATTCTTCCAAGTCACTACCTAATGTTGTTTTTGTATGTGCACCAGGGGTTGAATCCACACTGACAGCTTGCTTCCGGCTACTCCCTGTCTCCTAGCCTGGAGTTTTGGAATAGTGGCCTCACTTTGCCTAAAGGAGCTGCCAAACCCTGACTATTGCTCTAGAACACTGATAACAAGAGCAGTATGGGTTGAGGGGGTCTTTTCTTTGGTTCATAGTTTAAGAGATGTCAGTCCCTGGAGGGAGTAAGGCCATGTAGTAGTGGAGAAACTTATAGCCAGGAGACACAGAATTAGAACATAGAAACAGGCCACAGCAAAATAACTCCTGCAAGGACACACCCAAAATAAAATCCTTCTACCAGGTGGTCCCCAGCTCCTGTCCCTTTCTGCCTTCTGTCAATGCCATCTGTAATGTGAATCTGCAAATGCACTAGCTATATGAGAGTCCACATGATCTTTTTCCAGAGATTCCGTTGCAGATGTTTGTTCTCAGAGGTGAGCTTTGCTAGCCTTCTAGACCGTCAATTCAAGCCGATTGTGAGTGAAGACTAACAACCATTACTGCCTTGCTATAAATAAGTGCATATGCATAGCCAATCATGCACACATACCCTGGGGTGGCAGGGACTCATAATCCCAATTTCTCAGAAGGCTCCCATGTTCACGATCAGTGTGGGCAACTTAGTAAAATCCTATCTGTGGTCTCAGGACCGAACATTTTTGAAGAATGCATGATGATCTAGATTCTGTTACCAGCACTGAAAAATAACAACAGTGGAAAGCCATGGAAAATCCACCTCGTAGCCCCAACTAAAATTTCCTGTGATGACAGTGAGGCAGGAAGGCTAACCTTTGTTCCTTGTATTCACAGTGGCTTTGTGAGTTCCTAACGAAGGAAAGCAGGACTGACCAAAATATAAAAGCTATTCAATCAGAAATTGCAACAATTATCTGTGTATACAAATGATAGGAACTTACATATTTAAAACTCTGGAAATAGAACAGAATTTTGTTGGGACTAATTTTAAATATGAGTAAAATTGAACAAAATGAAGTCCACACAGAATCATTTGCATTTCTAAACACTATCCAAGAACAAGTTGTAAAACGAAAACAATCATTCCACTGATAATAGATTCAAAAGACGAAAATACAGTTTTGTTTTGTTTTTTTAACACCCTCCCTCGCCCCCACGAAACACAGTTTTGTTATGTGTATGTGTGGCATGCATTTTATACATGTTTATGGTATGTGCATGGTACATGCATGTGAGTATGGATATTCATGCCTCTCTGTGCATGCCTGTTGGAACCAGAAGAGGACATTATCTACCACATTCCTTTGGGACAGGGTCTTGCATTGAACTGGAAGTGTGACACTTCAGCTAGACTAGCAGTCAAGGTCTCTTCTGCAATACTAAGGTTACAGGACCGTGCAGCCATGCACGTCATTATGTAAGGGTGCTGGGCATTCATGTTCAGGTTTTCATGCTTTGCAGTGTTAATGTTCTTGTCCACCAATTCCCCTCTTCAGTCCACAAATAGATTAAACGACTTAAGAGATGGAAAGCTGTGTGCACTGAAAGGTCCGAAACCTTTATGAGAGAAACTAAAAGCAACGTAAGGAAAGGAAAAACATGTTGTTTTATGTATTGGAAGACAAGGCTTTAAAATATGGATTATTTACATAAAATATGGATATTTACAAAGCAATACATCAATTAATATAGTCTGTCAAATTTAAATAATGCCGTTTTCCTTTTTACATAAGCAAGCTTGCCCTAAAATGTATATGGATTCTCAAAAAAAAAAAAAAAAAAAAAAAAAAAGTCAAAATAACCCTGAAAAGAAAGATGAGAATAGAAGACCCCTTCTTACTCATTTTAAGAGTGAGAAATAATATAAACTGCTGTTCTCTGAACATGACATGACTGCTTCAACCATGAACTCGGGGCATCATAAATTTCCTATACAGAACCTGCAGGAGATAAAGTCCATGAGAATTCTAGCATGGAACAAGTTCCTATCCCTGGCTGAAGAGTGGCTGGCAGCTCTTGACTTCTGGGGAGAGAGAGTGAATCTTCTTTGGGATGTTGCCACTGGCTGGCTGCCCATGAGCCAGTGGATAACTCACTCCCATGTGCATATGGGCAGTGCTAATTGGACTCAGAGGGTTGTTTAAACCATAAGGAAAACAGCATACATGAAGCTGGGAGCAGGATTGATTGAGAGAAGGCCAGGAATTGGAGGGAAGGAGTGCTGGATGAAAATGATTAAGATGCATTGTATACACCTATGAAAATTTCTGTGAATAAGCTTTACAGCCCTTAAAATTCTGGTCATAAAGCTTGAGTAATTGAGAGAGTGGAATAGTGAGACTCAAAAGCCAATGGGAAAGGGTGGAGGAAGTCCAAGAGGTACTGAAGATCCCCCTCCCCCCAAGAACTGGAAGTCTTTTCAAAACAGAGCACTAGGAGAACTGAGGATTTATATGAAACAAGATGTATCCTCATCTAACAAGAGACATAAAAGCTAACAAAAACCAGTCTATGGCCTTAGTGTGAGGCTGAAAACTGTCAAACTCCTACATGAAAATGCAAGATCAATGCTTTAACATATAAAATTGACAACTTCCTTAATTATGTATAGTGGCAAAGGCATCAGAAAAAGTGATCATGCTGACCTATGAAAACAATACATAATATGTGTTAAAATGTAATTAAGAGGGGATGAAGAGGTGGCTTAGCAATTAAGAATGCCTTCTGCTCTTTCAGAGGACAAGACTTCAGTTCCTCATGATGTCAGGCAGTTCAAAGTTACTTTTAACTCAACCTTCAGGCTTCTGCCAGTACTGCACTAATGTTTGCATATCATACCCACAGAGAAGTAAATTATAAAGTAAAATTAATTTTAAAACACTAAAAGAATAATCAAACAAAACACAGGAAGTCATTTTGTATATTAAGAGATTTAAATTATTAATATGAAGGCATCATCCAGGGAACTGGAAAGAGGATTTAGCAGTAAAAAAAAAAAAACACTGGTAGTTCTTCCAAAGAATCCAGGTTCAATTCTTAGCACACACATGGCAGTCCACAGTAAAAATGTTGGAATGGCCTGATGAAGTCAACTTTTCAAGTTGAAAAGAGTTTGGATATGGGCTATGGTGATAGTTATTAAGCAATGTAATTCTACTTAAGATCACAGATTTATATTTAAGTTGTACCACAAAAAGTGGGATGTATTGAGAAGAGAGGTTCAGCTAGGAGTGAGAATAAAAGAGATAAATAGGGGTGAAAATTACCCAAATTCATTCTATGTGAACCTATCAAAAATAAACTGGCCCGAAATGCACACAATTCTTTTAGATGAACACGTATGGAACTCTTGATCGAATATAAAACCAGGGAGCCTTAGTCGAATGACCTCAGTCTCCTGCTCTAATTTAGCCCCACACAGTGGCTCAACCCATTTCACTGACCTTGAGAGGTGAGTTTGTTCCACTCTAGCAGAGACAGACTTGGTTCTTTTTGAAGTGTTCTTGCACTCTAGTCTCCTGAGATACTGAGAAACTCATAGCTGAACCTGACAGGTAAGGCTTCAATAGAGCTTGCGATGTTCAGAACTTACTTACTTTCCACAATGCAACAAACATTAGGACCATAAATATTCTGTTTTATGAAAAGATAAGGCGAAAAGGAATATGTTTGGTGGATGTGTAGTCAGGTGTGGGAGAAAAGGTGCCTCTGCAGGCCCATGCTGAGGCATTCCTAAAGGCAGTATAGTATAGAACAGAGTTTAATCAGGGAATGGGGAAGGGAGGGCAGAGAGTAGCAGAGAATCAGAAAGACATACACACACAGAGAGAGAAAAAGTAGAGTAGTAAAGGCCAGCCATGAACACATGGAGAGAGAGAGGGAAGGGGGAAGAGGACATAGCAGGAGCAAAGAGAGAGAGAGAGAGAGAGAGAGAGAGAGAGAGAGAGAGAGAGAGAGAGAGAGAGAGAGAGAGAGAACAGCATACTGGGGCTGTTGCCACATAACTGTGGGACGGGGCTTAGACAATGCTAGCAGCAAGAACGGGCAGGAGCTGCCCTTTCCTGCTACTCCTTTGTTACCATTCAAGGCCAGGTGAGATACATATTAGAAGGGTACAGGGAGTCAGTCCCCTAGAGTCCATTTCAACTCTCTCTCTCTTTTTCCTTTTCTTTTTTTTAATTTACATATTTTCTTTATTTACATGCCATACAATATCTCCTTTCCCAGGTTCCCCTCTGAAAACATAAACTAAAATAAAAACAAAAAACTAAAACAAACCCCTGTTGCCTCCCTCCTCCCCCTGCTTGCCACCCCACCCTCTCTGGCTTCCTTGACCTGACATTCCCCTACACTGGGGCATAGAACCTTCACAGGGCCAAGGGCCTCTCCTCCCATTGATGACCGACTAGGCCATTCTCTACTATACATATGCTGCTGGAGCCGTGAGTCCCACCATGTATACTCTCTGGTTGGTGGTTTAGTCCCTGGGAGCTCTGCAGTTACTAGTTAGTTCATATTGTTGTTCGTCCTTAGGGGCTGCAAACCCTTGAGCTCCTTGGGTCCTTTTTCTGGCTCCTTCATTGGGGACCCTGTACTCAGTCCAATGGATGGCTGTTGCCGGTTGTGGTGGTGCATGCCAGTAGGATTTGCTGAAGGAGGCAGAGGCAGGAGGATCATGAGTTCAAGGCTAGCCTGTGCTACACATGTCAACTCTCTTTGCTGACTTCTATTGAATCTTTTTCCCGTAAGAATAACATGAATAACATGTCTACCTTTATTTTAATCGTATGATACCAGGAAGATTCAATTATGTGGGATTACTATTATTATTTTTCAGTAAGCAAAGGATAATTCATTCAATAAGGACTAGGTGTGCAAGCATGAGATTTCAAGTTCAAATCCCCTACCTTCAAATAAAAATCCAGAAACACATTTGTAATCCTAGTTTGTGAAGGCAGAGAGATGACGTCCACTGAGGTTCTCTGCCAGCCAATGAAGGTCCGTATTGTGGTAATAAAATAAAATAAACACAAATTAATAGGCAGATGTCTTCTCATGGTCAGTATTAACAAATGCCACTCACTCCCAAACAAAAGAACCCCATCTTTATTTTCTTCCAGATTAGATTGTCATGTGACTCTTTCTTCTTGTATTTCCTAGGTCCATGGAAAGCATTTAGCAATTAGTTAATTGAGTTCAAGGCATCCAGTGCACTAGCTTGCTACTTCTCTGTTCTAACAGAACAGGTGGCATAGAACAAAGCCCCTGTGCATAGTTTTGACATCATACTGAGTCTGCAGAGATAGGTACCTCCTATTTTATCACAGCTTCCAGCTGTGTCCCAGGGAGAACATGAGGAAGTTAGCATACAGGAGAAGCCAGGCAGGGCATGCAGCTTGATCCTCTTTTCCAACTAATGATGTGGATAGCAAATACCATATTTTAGAAGAGACGCAGGGGGGCTTGTCTTTGTGATGCAGAAACATAATGTTCAGGAGAATGTGTACCATATCATGTTTTCTAAAGCAGGAGGAGAGGAACGAGACAGAAATAAAATGCCTAAAAGTAACATCTGTTTTCTCTGTTTCTTTAACCTCCTTTCAACTCAGAGAAGTAAAAAGGCAAGCAACAGTTTAACTGGGCTGATCTGTGGGGTCCAGGTCTGTGGCTCTTGCATAAAAGCGAGCAAGTCTCCGTCTGTGCAGACAGGTGGCTAGAATTAAGTGGGATACAAAAGATTGGGGAAACAGAATGCAAAATTAGGAAAAGTCAGTATGTGTTTAGCAAAAGGGAAGATGCAACTTGAGGTGAGTGTGGAAGCAGCTCTCAGTACGCTTCACAGTCTACTGACTAGCTGTCAGCAACATGTTCAACCCTAGTGAGAGAAAGCATCATTTCTCTTGTGTCCCCTTGATGGACTGCTAAAGGTCAACCAAGGCCACTTTGTTAGATTGTATCATAAGAATGAATTAGTCACTCAATTATGACTTGTGATTTAACAGTGATTTTTTATTAGATATTTTCTTTATTTACATGTAAATTTCTCCTTTTCCAGTTTCCCCTCCGAAAAACAAACAAACAAACAAACAAACAAAAACAACAAGAACAAACCCCTGTTGCCTGATTTTTTAGCTTCATAAACTGTTGTATTAAAAAGCTAGATAGGCCTCAGGAAGTGCAGGGGAGTCACAGAACTGCAGGGACAGGAGCCTCTCAGCTTCCAAGGGACAGAGCTGGATCAGGGAACATCTCTGCCCCCTCCCTGCAAGAAAAGGGCCTGCAGACTGAGCGGGCTTCAGCCCCAGGAATCAGGTAGGACCAGCCAGGAGGCATAGGCCTCAGGAAGTGCAGGGGAGTCACAGAACTACAGGGACTGGAGCCTCTCAGCTTCCAAGGGACAGAGCTGGATCAGCTAACATCTCTGCCCCCTCCCTGCGAGAAAAGGGCCAGCAGACTGAGCAGGCTTCAGCCCCAGGAAACAGGCAGGACCAGCTGGGAGGCACAGGCCTCAGGAGTGGAAGGGGAGTTGCAGGGCAGCAAGGAAAGATCAAGCTCTAAGACACCAAGAACTTCTAACACCAGAGATCAAGAGATGGCGAAAGGCAAACATAAGAATCCTACCAACAGAAACCAAGACTGCTTGGCTTCACCAGAACCTAGTACTCCCACCTCAGCAAGTCCTGGATATCCCAAAATACCAAAAAAGCAAGATTTGGATCTAAAAACTCATCTCACAATGCTGATAGAGGAGCTTAAGAAGGACATGAATAATTCCCTTACAGAAATACAGGAGAAAACAGATAAAGAGATACAAGCCCTTAAAGAGGAAACAAAAAAAATCCCATAAAGAATTACAGGAGATCACAAGTAAACAAATAGAAGCCCTTAAAGAGCAAACCCAAAAAATCCCTTAAGGAATTGCAGGAAAACACAAACAAACAGGTGAAGGATCTGAGTAAAACCATTCAGGACCTAAAAATGGAAGTAGAAACAATAAAGAAATCACAAAAGGAGAAAACCCTGGAGTTAGAAATCTTAGGAAAAAAGTCAGGAAACATAGATGCAAGCATCACCAACAGAATATAAGTGATAGAAGAGAGAATCTCAGGGGCAGAAGATAACATGGACAACATTGACAGAACGATCAAAGAAAATGCAAAATGCAAAAAGATCCTAACTCAAAACATCCAGGAAATCCAGGACACAATGAGAAGACCAAATCTAAGGATAATAGGTATAGAAGAAAGTAAAGACCTCCAACTTAAAGGGCCAGTAAATATCTTCAATAAAATTATAGAAGAAAACTTCCCTAACCTAAAGAAAGAGTTGCCCATGAACATACAAGAAGCCTACAGAACTCCAAATAGACTGGACCAGAAAAGAAATTCCTCCCACCACA
>JADRCD010219793.1:0-10889 GCA_019843815.1 Montemys delectorum
GTAGCAAGGAAGTCATGGCAGCAGGGTCTTGATATGGCTATATGAATCCACAGTCAAAAGAGGGCAATAAGCATGTGCATGCTTTCACTCAGCTCACGCTCAGCATACCACTCTTGTATTGGTTAGGATCCTTTTCTTAGGGAATGGTGCCATCCACACTGAGAGTGTCTTCCAGTCTCCAACAGCATAATCCTTCACAGACAGACCAGTCTATCTAGACAATTACTCATTAAGACTCTCCTCCCAGATGTTTCAAGACTGGATCAAGTTATCAAGGGAAACTAGCCATCACAGTTTCCAGATGCACGTCTTAGAGTATACCATCCTTCATAGTCTTGTGAGACTATTCCTTATAATAAATCTATTTATTTTATATTATCTACCTGTGTATAATCTATCAATTATATATATATACATGTACATATATATGTATGTTTATGTAGGTATACATGTATGTATAGAGTATGGTTGTGTTTGTATGGGTGTAATTTATAATATTTCCTTTCTGAAAAATTCTGATTAGTTTATCAAATGTCAGTGACAATCAGAAACTTGCTAAAGAAATCTATAATAGCAAACTAAAAAATAGTTTTTTTCATTTCTTTAGAAATTTACTATGCCACAGAGAACAAAATTGTCATGGCTTTTCTTTTTTCTTATGATACTATTCACAAATGCCTTCATAGTTAAGAAATTTTTATTTGAAAGGCATGGCATCCCTAGTAAGATGAGGGATGGTAGAGCACTGACCATACCCTGGACAGCTCTCAGAACAGCTCTCAGAGGACATGGCAGGAATGTCTGTACTCCATACACAAATCAGGCTTGGGCCCACCAACTCCATAGAGACAAAGGCCTTGTCATGATAAAGCCAGTTTACACCTTTGTTTCCCTACCATAGAAGTGGCTTCTTAGAAATCATATGACCAGCAATTTACTAATCTAGCTGGAAGGTCCCTTTTCCTTCTGCACAACCTCATTCCTTTTCCTTTTTCCTCCTCCTCCCTGATTGCAACTATGTAATCTAGCCCCTCTGTTTCACTAAATGAGCTCCCGTCTGACACATTCTCCCAGGTTGTTTATACCTGCCATAATCATTATTGCCTGAGACCCTGCACTCCAGCTCCTCCTCTGCTCCTCATCATCTTGAGACAGCAAGAGTATAATGGCCAATCCAGGACAGGTACTCACTGTAAGGAATATGACTCCAAAGATTTTCAAAGAAAAGAGAATTTCTTCTAGTAGTTTATGACAGAACACAATTGTGAAAGTGTGGCTCTTCTTTAGGGAATTGCAGAGCCTTTCTAAGACCTTGTTTCTTGCTTTCACTTGCACACATCTTGCCCCATCTCTCTGTACAATCTGGATTGTGCTCTTAGTGCAGTTTTGAGTTTTTCCTTTTTCTATATTTTTTTAATAGGTCCAGTAAGAAGTCAAATGTCTGTTAGGGCATATCATCGCTCAAATAGTGTCTGTATCTATGCCTATGCATCACAATTACCCAAGGAGAAGATACTATCAGTGAGGCTTGGTATCTCTACAAAGTTTGACAGGTGGTCATGAAAGTCAGTAGAAATAAAATAATGGTCATTTCTAGTATCACCAACCCTCCTAGTATCCTCTTTAGCAAGTCACTGAATAGCTGGATTATCTATGTATGGACATGTTTTGAAGGCCCTTCTCTGTAGAGTATCTTCCAATGTATTTGTGAATGCAGATTAACTTCTACTTCATATCAATAACTGTCTCACTACATTGGTAACATAGCATCTTACCAGTGGAACTCTGTGCTCATATTTAGTAGAACAACCCCCTCACACTATTTTGTCGAAATATAGTTCTTAATATGCACTGTGTTAGCTAGTTGTGGCTTCAGTTAAAATGGTGATAAAGGGAGTGACAGGCCAAAGCTAGTATTCAAAAATGTAGTTACACAGCCACACACTTACAAATAAAGGGACTTATGGGCTACAGCAAGTAACTTTTCACATATAATAGCATATTGATAGCAAAAGTATATGATCCTGATTCATTATTCATTTTTTCTACACACAGATTCCAGGAATTTGTTTTACTTTCCTCAGCTGTTCACCTATATGCATTTGAGTGAAAAGTCTTAATGACTATTAAAGAAGAGCAGGGAGCATGCTAATAGGAAATCAGGTAAAGCCAACTAGCTGGCAGAATGCCATCAGTGAGATTATGTGGAAGGTTCAGCCCCATTGTATGACCTATTGCAATCAAAGCTCCTACTGCTGAAAATCACAGTGTTTCTGATCTCAGTATGTCTGAGAAGCTGCCAAAAAAAAAAAAAACCTTACATATTATTTAGCAAGAGGCAGAAGTGCTGATAGAAATTTCTTTCTTTGAAAACTTCTACAAGAAGACAGAGATGAACAGAAGAACAACAATGGTGCTCGTAGAAGCACCAATAAGATGGATGTTAAAAGTGCTGCTGAAATAAAGCATGTGAGGAATCTTTGAACATTGCTCACTTTTTTTTAAAAAAATAGGTATTTTCTTTATTTACATGTAAATTTCTCCTTTCCCAGTTTCCCCTCCAAAAAAACAAACAAACAAAAACAACAAGAACAAACTCCTGTTGCCTCCCCCATCCCCATGCCTGCCACCCCACCCTCTCCCACTTATTGGCCCTGACATTCCCCTACACTGTGGCACAGAACCTTCACAGGGCTGAGGACCTCTTCTCCTATTGATGACCAACTTTGCAATCCTCTACTATACACATGTTGCCAAAACAATCAGTCCCACCATGAATAGTCCTTGATTGGTGGTTGGAATCCCTGGGAGCTCTGAGGGTACTAGTTAGTTCATATTGTTGTTCATCCTAAGGGGCTGCAAACCCTTTAGCTCCATAGAACCTTTCTCTAACTCCTTCATTGGGGACCATGTACTCAGGTCAATGAATGGCTGTGAGCCTCTATATCTGTATTAGTCAGGTATTGTCAGAGCCTCTCAGGAGATAGCTATATTTAGGCTGGCTTGTCCTTCCTTCAGTCTCTGCTCCAAAATTAATCTCTGCAACTCCTTCCATGGGTATTTGATTCCCCCTTTTAAGAAGGAATGAAATGTCCACATTTTGGTCTTCCTTCTTCTTAAGTTTCTTGTGGTTTGTGGGTTGTTCTTCCTGTATTCTGAACTTCTGGGCTAATAACCACTTATCAGAGAGTGCATACCATGTGTGCTCTTTTGTGATTGTGTTACTTCACTCAGGATGATACTCTCCAGATCCATCCATTTCCCTAAGAATTTCATAAATTCATTGTTTTTAATAGCTGAGTAGTACTCCATTGTGTAGATGTACCACAGTTTCTGTATCCATTCCTCTGTTGAGGGACATCTGGGTTGTTTCCAGTTTCTGGCTATTATAAATAAGGCTGCTATGAACATGGTGGAGCATGTGACCTTATTACATGTTGGAGCATCTTCTGGGTATATGCCTAAGAGTGGTCTAACTACAAAACTAACAGGAAGCACTGCTCACTTTTAAAAGCATTAAACCAACACAAAGCAGGAGCTTACAACTTATTTCTGGAGAACATGCTCCCACATGTAAAGCAAGGAATATTCAGGGTAAGAACAAGGAAAAGAATGACTATATCTACATGCAGAGTTGTAAAAATCATTGTCATAACCACATGCACAAAATGTCAGCAGTTGTGCTAGTTCTTAGGAGAAAAAATAATGCATATGAAGCCAGAATATAGAAATCATGATATTATTTTTTATTCTTTCTATATGTCTCAACACCAGTGCTAAACTCTCCAATCTTCTAGTTATCATCTCAAAATTGATACATTATTTCATATATTAGTCACTAACAAACGTCAGGAATTTTCTTTTAATTTTTGATGTTGCATGCTGCACTAATATTGCTCCTGAACATTTAAAGATCTGCCCATTGAATAATGATGGAACTTGATTGCCGTATGTTCATGTCTTTCTTTATAAAACACCTCACTGCAAAGGCTTCATCTTCTCTCTATATGATTAGTGGTATCTTTGGTGTTATTATTAAAAACTAGGTATTGACACATACAGTTTTCCTTTGAGTGAATCTTCTTGGGATGTGAGTATGTATTCACCAAAAAAGAAAAAGAAAGAAAGAAACATGTGGATGGAAAAATAATTACTTGTAGGACAAAAAGTAGAAGATAATGATGTGACTGAATAGTATTGATCTATCATGAGAAATGCTCTCCCCAAAATAGTATACCTATTTAAAATAAACAATTCTTACTTCCTTGCCTTTATATAAAATATTACATTTCCTTAAATGCAGATCTTTTAAATCTTGTATCATTTCTGCTTATCTATGTCAAATCTACTAGTTAATATTGATATGCCATATACAGTTTGTGAATTACTATGCACATTTAATATGTGCTTACATAAACTAAATCATCCCAGAATTAAAAATTGGATCATTCTCTAAATAAATACATATGTTTCATATTTTCTAGACTCAGCATTTAATGAAGGGCTTCAGGATTCCTGGAAAGCATTCTCCCAGAAAGGTCTTGCACTCATGCATTAACACTGTAATAAAATGCCGTGATTTGGATCATCTGTACACAACAGAAATTAATTCATAATATATGAGTATAAAGGCTGGGAAATGTAAGGCCAATACGCCAGCAGATTTTGTATTCATTCAGGATTGTTTCATTTTCACACAATAATAAGAGCTAGCTAATTGTGGTGGCTTGAATAATAGCACCCATAGGGTCATGTATTTGAATGGCTCCCAGTTAGTTTATTGGTTAGAAAAGATTAGGTATATCCTTGTTGAAGAAGGTATATCACCAGTGGTAGACTGAGGAAGTTTCAAAAACCTACACCAACTCCAATCTTGCTTTCTTTCTCTCTCTGCGTTCTACCTGTGTATCAAGATGTAAGTTCTCAGCTACTTCTCCAACTTCATGTCTGACTGTCTGCCTGCCTGCTGCCATTCGCCCTACCATAAGAAACATGGAATTATCCTCTGAAACTATAACCAGTCCCCACCCCATGGTGTCTCTCCTAATAGCCATGGAACAATGCTGCTCACTAGGCAGGTTGCAGGGCTTGCTCAGGCACTCTCCAATTTCCTAAGCACCACCAGCTCAGGGTGATGCCACTCAGAGTAGGATAGGCCCATGGCATTAGTCATTGATCAAGAAAATGTCTCATAAATTTCATTTTGAGCCAATCTAATGGGAAAATGTTTTCAACTGATGTCCTCTGATAAGCAGATGACCCTGGCTTATGTCAAATTGATAAAATCTAACCATAACAGTGGTAGGCTTTCAAAAGTGAACTTACCTTTCATATTTTATTGGACAATATCAAAGAAATAATTGAGGGCTGCAGAGGTGACTTTATCCACCCACCAGGGTGAGCTCTCTAGCACTGCTCCAGGTAGGCAACTCTGTGCGGTCACCAGCAAGAGCCAGTGCCCACTTTTCCACAAGCTACAACCTGTCAAGTGGTAGGACAGTTCTCCTAATATCACACTCTTGGGTTTGATTCACCAATTCTTTCACCATCTGGGCCAACCCTGTAGACTCAAGGGTGTAGAGGAATAGCCTGATATATGAAGTGGAAATTTCTGCTTTTTTTGGAGACTCAGTTGTATCATGTTATACTTTTTACTGTCTTATGAGAGGACATTTTTTGCTGAAGCAGACACATGGAAGGATGTTTTGATGAGAACAGACACATAATATTTTTCGGAAAGCTGCATGGAAAAAAGGACAGGTGATGTTTTGCTAGAGTAGATGCTGGAGAAGATGGGCAATGTTTAGAAAGAGTGTAAATGTAACCCAATAGACAGTGGATGATGCTGTGTGGTACAGATTTGTCTTGCCACTCTTTGTTGGTCTCACTTGGGCTTTACTAACACTGGTCTCTGCTGACAACACTGGTGACATTGATTTGCCTTGCCATTTTTTTTCCTGATCGTTATTTACATGACTTCCTAGAGAGAAACATACCAAAGAACTTCTACTAGTGTTCTGGTGGCTTCTTACTGTTTCTGTGGACTCAGGCCTATTAGCAGAGACTTGTGGTTTCTTTTGGATTGAACTGGTGATTCATGAATGGTGTTTGTGAGTAAATTAAGCTACTTCCTTTGATTCTTATGAACTGAACTGATGATGGTTTGACAATCCCAAAGAACTATTTCTAAACAGGTCCACATCCTCCTTTGCTCTATTACCCTTTCCTTGCCACTACTTCTGGTGGGTAATGGGCTAGAAGAGCAGTTAAAATATTTAAGAACAGTTAATGAAATAGGTTTTAAAAAATATAAACCTACAGATGTGAGTACACCTGGAGCTATAATGAGGCCTCAGCCCAACTTGCCACTGGATCCATGGCAATGCAGCATCAGAGCCTAAATTAGAGGATGGGCATGAAGATGAGGGAGAGGAGAAGCTGTGACAACTGTAATTTAGTATATATGTAAAGACCATAAAGAATCTGTAACTTGTATACCAATAAAAACAAAATATGTATTAAAAAATAAAAGGGAAAAGATTGGGAATTTTTTATGGCCATTTGTAATAAAATCTCTCAGTAAACTCAAAATAAATGGGATGTACTGAGTCTGATTTATGACAGATAGAAAAAGTCTATTACAGACATCATATTCAATGGTAAAAGCCTTCATGCTTCCTACAAAAAGCCATGACTATCACTTTTCTTAACATATTATTGGAGGTTCTAGTCAGAGACATGAAGCAAGTAGAAAAAAAAAAAAGAAAAGAAAAGATACCATATGGAAAGAGATTAATTCTCCCTTTTGATCATGAAGACAGGAAACATCTACACAGAACCCACAAAATAGGTATAAGAATCAAAACCAACAGAAAGTTTTCAAAATAGAAGATTAATTAACAAAAATGAACTCAAAATTAAATTAAATAATGTCTGTTCACAATGACATTAAAATCATTAGGAATAAACTGAAATGACCTATAAAATGTAAAAGTTGAAATACATTGCAAAGGGAAATGGAAGAAGTCTTTGAAATACATGTACCTCAATGTGCCTCACATTCATAGCTTAAAACTCATTGTTGTAAGACAACCAGTTTTCTTAAAGTTAAACTAGATAGCTGAACCAAGAACCTTTTATTTATTTTTGTGTTTCCAGCCATTTTATTTTTATATGTTTGTTGGCTATTTTTTTAAATTTACATTTCAAGTGTTATCCTTCTTTCTGATTTCCCCTCCACAACCCCCTAATCAATACCCCTCTTGCTTCTATGAGGGAGCTCCCTAGCCCACCCGGCAGCCCACCCACTCCCACTCCAACAACACTGCCCTAGCATTCCCCTACACTGGGGAATTGAGCCTCCACAGGACCAAAGGCCTCCCCTCTCAGTGATGCCACATAAGGCCATCCTCTGCTACCTATGCAGCTGGAGCCGTGGGTTCCTCGTTGTGTACTCTTTGGTTAGTGGTTTAGTCCCTGGGAGCTCTGGGGGTCTGGTTGGTTGATACAATTGTTCTTCCTACAGGGTTGCATACCACTTCAGCTCCTTCAGTCCTTTCCCTAACTCCTCCCCATGCTAAATCTGATGTTTGGCTGCAAGCATCCACATCTGTATTGGTCAGGCTCTGGCAGATCCTCCCAATGAACTTTTTAAAAATTAGAGAAATGAGGGCAGGGAGGCAGGAGTGGGTGGGTGGGTGAGGGTACACCCTCATAGAAGCAGGAGGAAGGGGGGTGAGATATGGGCTTTCTGGGAGGGAAAGTGGAAAAGGGGATAGTATTTGAAATGTAAATAAATAAAATATCCAATTTAAAAAATAAAGTAAAGTAAACTACATAGTGACACTGTGTTTCCAAAACAAATAAATCACAAATAAATAAAGACAACTTCAAACTTTAAAAAAAGCAGAGCCAAAAATTAAAGCAGCATAGTTTTTTTTAAGAAGTAAGAAATTTTACACTAATAGACTTAAAAGTTTCTTGTAAATTTAAAGTAATAAAATAGTTCTGTCATGGTGTTACTATAATACTTTAAACACAAATCAGTAGAAGAGAAGAGATTATGAAATCCACTAATTCTGATATATATTTTCAAAAACTATGCTAAGATGATTTAGATATTAAAGTAACTATTAAATTTTCAAGGTGTGTCACTCAATGACTAAGTATTGCTATGGATGTCAAATGCAGAGAGTAATGCTGTAAATGGCAAGTACTATCTGTATATAATCTTAAAAATTAGCTTTATACCTCTCTTAAATATTCATATCCATTCTTGATGGAATTTGATTACTAAAAAAAATAGAAAGTATTTTTAAGAGATGTTAAATGATAGGTTTTGTTACCATTTGAAAGAGTATAAAATATAAGTAAATGGAAAAATATAAATTATATATATACATATGTATATATGTGTGTATGTGTGTGTGTGTGTGTGTGTGTGTGTAGCAAAACCACCCACATCAATGATGAGAAAATCATCAATTTATGCATGTTAATGTGCTTCTGAGGATAACAATACAAACATACCGAAACTAAGAATGATTATTCAAGTATTAATACATCTGTACCCATTCTGCATTACTTCTCTTTACTTCTCTTATCTTAAATGTAGGTGGTATATATGAGATGTTGCACATGAGAAAGCCATCATATGCCTTCAAGATAATTGTCAGGTTTCAAGCTATTCATCTGTTATTGTATAATTATATTATATGATTCCTGAAGTGAAATATCCCATGATCACTTATTTGGGGAAATCTTTTATTTTTGTCACTTCCCCCATTATTTGGTTTTATTATAAATTATTGTAGTTCCTCAGTCATTGCTTAAGAATAAATAATTGATACCAACAGTATATGCTATTAATCATCTTGGTTTTTCATAGACTATCAAACTAGAATACATCTTTCTATATATCAGAACAAAATTTCCTTTTACTGAGTCTTTTCTTAGAAGAAATGTTTTACAAACTAGAAAACTCTATGTAAACATTCACATGCAATATGAACTCTGAATATATCATGATTTTTAAATACATATCTATTCTAATATCAGATCACCATTTTAGAAAGTTCAGAAAAGATGAAGATCTGTTAAGGAAGAAATCACATCATGAATTTTTGTTTCCAAATGATACCTTCAATTTTAATGGTTTCTAAAAAGAGAAACAGGATCAGAGAAAATCATTTAATGTCGAACTGCTATTCAAATCTCTGGTACAATATTCAGGCATAAATTAGAGAGACAGCAGAGTTTTATATGCTTCCTGATGTGTGTAAGTTTTATGGTATCATGGTCAAGAAAAAATGAAGTCTATTTAAAGCAAGATGGAAGGAATAGAAAATTAATGTTGTCTCCTAATCCCCCCTTCTAATTTGGGGTTTCTTGTGAATTTACATTGTTACACATAAATGCATACACATACACGCACACACACACATGCACACACATACAGTACATGCAAACACATACAGTAAGAAGAAAAAAAAACTGTTTTCATCAAGTGTATTTTTGGATCAGGAAATACATTTTTTGCTTTACATTCATTTCCAAAAACAGTACTCGAAATACCCATTGAAATTATGGAGAATCTGCTCCTATACATGGCAAGAAGTTTTCAGATGTCAATGCCCATATGCTAGTTACCAGTAGCTGATTGTATGTGGGTCTTTGTCATCATATCTACCTCATTGTTGCTGCTTTCAAAGAAGTAAAAATGATAGGAGGTAATTTACTTAAATGCTTCTGTAATCAAAATTTAAAAATAATATATAAACAGTGACAGATTCCATTTATCAGACCATACATGTTTATGTTACCTTCATGCCTTGAATATATTTCAGCTTTTGAATTCTATAATAGAAACATATTGTAAGTTTTTTTTTCAGGGAAGCTAGCTTGTCTAAAAATTCATCACTGTTATATAATGAAGTTAGAATCCTGTTGCAATTACTCATTGAAGTCAAATATCTTTTTTTTCCTCATAGGTTTTATGAAGTTTATTTTTTAAAATTAGTTATATCTAGTGTTGTATCATCTGGACTGACTCCATAGTAGCCATTTCAAAAACATCTTTTTCCTAAATGCTGGCTCTAAACATTCTGTGGGCTTATAGAAGTTTTGGAAACTGTTTTTAAACAGTTCATAAGTTGATTCTTGTGGGTAGATGTTTATGAACTGATAAACAGGGAATACTCATGAAAGGACTTTAATGGAAGACAGAAAGTTGGCAGAGAACATTTAGGAAAAATAAAATTTATCATTGCCCAAATGAAATCCACGTATCAAGACTGCTATATATGTTGAATTAGCTCTGAAGATAAGTTTTATGTGACAGACTGTTGTCACACTGCTTACAGACATACATATGTACGTACATACATATGTACATACATGCATATGTATATCCTTCAGGACAGAAGGAATCACAGTGATGTGAAGAAAATAAAAATCTCCACATTATAAATGAAGAATCAATTAGGTAGTAAGATTTTTTTCTGTTTTCCCTAACAGGATAACAGATTAACAAACAAATTAAAATTATACAGGCTGTAACTAATAGATACATTCATATCATCATGTAATCCCCAAAGATTTTAATACTCTACATCTGCAGTTGGCATTTTTTTGGAATTGAAATTTATAACAATAAATCTTGTATTACCCTAGATTGACAAGACTAACTATAAATAAGGCTTAACCAACACTACAATCAAATATTTAATATGCTCACTTAAGATTTTTCATATTCCCTGTGGTTAATGTTACATAGAACTGAAAATATGAAAAATCTCTCTGAATGTTCCCCTTTCAGTCCCCACAAATAGGTTGATGACAGATAGATAGATAGATAGATAGATAGATAGATAGATAGATAGATAGATAGA
>JADRCD010219793.1:10899-36744 GCA_019843815.1 Montemys delectorum
AGATAGATAGATAGATAGATAGATAGATAGATAGATAGATAGATAGAATTCTTCCTCTCAGGAAAAATGATTGTAACTGAAAATACAGTTGAGAGAAACATTTTGGTGTTAATTTTTAAATATGAATGAGAATTTGGCTGGCATAGAATACATCTGAATGAAGTTGAATATTGAATTTCATTTAGCTAATTTGAGGTAGTCATGAATTTTATGTTGTTTTAGTCCTCACACATAGCACTTACATTTTGGGGAAAAGTAACAAAGCCAACAGAAATTTTGATTTAAATCTTCACTCTTAAGTGACTGTTATTTCATTTTGGACAAAGTATAGCTTTCTTTCATGGTTGAAATATGTTAAAAAAAAACTCAACCCTATAGAATTTTGAGTCTCTCAAAGAATCAGCACAAAGCTTATCTTTTATAGCATCATTCTGCAGCTTTTATCATTTTGATTTTGTTTGTGACTTACAAAACAATTTACAGGACCACCAACCAAGGAGTATACAGGAAGGGATCCATGGCTCCAGATACATATGTAGCAGAGGATGGCCTTGTCTGACATCAATGGAAGGAGAGGCCCTTGGTCTTATGGGGGTTTGATACACCAGCATAGGGGAATGCTGAGTGGTGGGACGGGAGTGGGTAGGTGGTTAGGTTAGGAAGCACTCTCATAGAGGCAAAGGGGAGAGGGAGAGGAAAGACGGAATGGAAGTGTTGTAAAGGGGTAACTGGTAAAGGGGATATTATTTATGATGTAATAAAATGTAATGATTAATAAAAATTAATAAAACAGAAAGTTTATTTAACACACACATACATACACATGCAATGTTGCACCACCCACAGGAAGGTTATTTGTCTCATGCCTGCATTCCTGCCCCAGTTTGGGACACCTCCATCAGTTAGAGACCCAAAGTATCACTGAGAAGTCCATCTATCTGAGTTGCATGACATTGTCCATCCCCTAAACTCTACCGAGGAAGCCTAGACTTCTACCACCAACTCCATCTACCTCCTCACATCACTCTAACTCAACCAATCCCTGCCACTTATCTGGCCCTTTCTCTTAGACGTAAACACAAGACTCAAATCACCAACCAATCCATCCCAAGGACCAAAGGAGACTCCTCCTTTCCAGGAAGTAGCATTAAACTGACATTACTACTTCTACCCACCCACATAGCCTGCCTAAGAACCACAAGTCCCATGCCTTCCCCCTCTTATTGCTCCTCTTCTCATAGGAGGCCAAGACCCACATCAGCAATTCCACAAATACTTATTGTGTGAGGAAAGCTCCTCACTACCTCTCCAAGATTCCTGGTGAATGGCTCTGAGACTCTTTTATAAAAAGTCTACTTCCAGCTGAGAAACTTAAGTCAAATTGACCCAAGACTACATCTGATTTCCTATTGCAACTCTGACACTGTATTTCAAACAGGGAACCCCAGCATCTACATAGCTGGTCAATGTTAGAGTAAGAAAGAAAGAAAGGTTTGAACATTTTTTCAGCAATGTAGAGACAGGATTGAACTATCAATATACTACCAGTGACCTCACTCCATGTGCTTACGTCCTACTCCAAACACGCAAATATGAATAGTCAAAACAATACCTCTTTTCCAAAACATAGTAGTGCTATAGAAATGCCATAGAGAACATTATCTTAGTTGCTAATGATGCATAAGACATTAAGTTCAAAGTATCACTAATAAACGTTATCAAGTAACTCAAATTAAAGAGTAGAATAAAGACTTCTAAACCATAAATATTTGAATAAAATATGAAAAAAAATCAAGATATAAAAATAAAATCCAGTAAAAGTAGTCTCTGAAGAAAAGATAAAACTAAATAAATACTGACCTGAAAAATTCTGGAATTTGGACAAAAAATTTGATAGAATATTTTTACCAATAGATTTTTACCAATTTATCAAATAGAAGACAAAGTATTGTGTCTTGACAAGAAGGCAGAGAAATTGAGTCACTCAGTCATATGTCAGATCAAAAAAAAAACAAACAAAAACAAACAAAACAATAAAACAAGAAATTCAACACATAGGAAATCATGGACAACAGTGCAATACAAATCATGTGAATATAAGAAGAAAAAAAAAACAGTTCAAAGGCACAAAAATGCTTTCAAAAAATCATAGAAGGTAAGTTAATCCAAGGGAAGAGATGCTTATCAAGTTCTAGAAGCATATCAAATATTAAATAAACATGATCAAAACCAAATCCCTACCCCATATAATAGTCATAATTATTAAATTACAAAACAAAAAGAGTATGTTGAAAGTGGCAAGACAGAAAGAACCTACAAACAAAGGCCAGTCAGCAGAATGACATTTGTCTTTGAAATGAACACTATGAAAATCAGAAGGGATTTAACTAATGTTCTGTAAGTTATTAAAGCAAAGATAATAGTCCATACTACTATTCCCCCACAAAATTATGCATCTTAATTAAGGGAAAAAGAAAAAATGTCCCATTATAAAAACACATTTAAGGAATTTGTGACCAATGAACAAGTTCTACAGAGAATGTTGGAAAGAATGCTTAGTTCTGAAGAGAAAGTTTAAAATGCCCAACAAAGCACAAGAATAACAAACTAACTCCTGAATACTGAACAGCATTCTAATAAAAGGTTATAAAGACAACAAAATTACAGGAATTAGTACACACTATTCAATAATAACTTGTAGTATTGTTATTCTTTCTATGGTATTGCAATCCCCTTCAGCTCCTTCAGTCCTTCCCCTAACTCTTCCAGTATGGTCCCGGAGCTCAGTCCAATGGTTGGCTGTAAATATCTGCACATATCTTAGTCAGGCACTGGCAGAGCCTCTGAGAGGACAGCCATTCCAGACTCCTGTCTACAAGCACATCTTTATATCAGCAATAGTGTTGGGGTTTGGTGTCTGTAAATGAGATGTATCCCATGGTGAGGTAGTCTGTGGATGGCCTTTTCTTTAGTCTCTGCTCCAGGTTTTGTCCATATATTACCTTTAGACAAGAACAATTCTGGGTTAAAATTTTTGAGGTGCATGAGTAGTTCCATCTGTCAACTGAGGGACATGTCCCTCTAATGGAGGTGGTCTCTTTAGGTACTATCTCACTACTGTTGGCATTTAGGCTAATGTCATCCCCATTGGATCCTGGGAGCCTCCTACATCCTTGGTATCTAGGTCTTTCTAATAGTTCCCCTCATTCCCTAACCCAAATGCTACACAGTTCTATTCATTCTCCTGGACCTTTGGGCTTCTTTCTAATCCCCCTCAATACCTGATTCTGCCCCCCTTCCACCATCTCCACTCTCCTACCCTGGTCTTTTCCTCCCTCTGCCTCCCATGATTATTTTGTTCTCCCTTCTGGGTGGAATTGAGACACCCACACTTGGGCCTTCCTTCTTGTTAAGCTTCATATGGTTTGTGAATCATTTCATGGGTATTCTGAGTTTTTTGGCTAATAGCCACTTATCAGTGAGTACATATCATGTATGTCCTTTTGGGTCTGGGTTACATTATGCACAATGATATTTTCTAGTCCTGTCCAATTGCCTGATAAAACAATTCAAAACAATAAAAGAACCTCTGGGAGAATCACCATCCCTGACCTCAAGCTGTAGTAATAAACAATAATGATAAAAACTGCATAGTATTGGTACACATGGGTCAATAAATGTAGTAGAATTGAGTATAAATACAAATATTTAGGTGACTGTTTGACATGTTCATTTAACGCAACTATAGTAGTAGCAACTCTCATATGGCCTAGAAATTCTGTCACCATGGGCTTTTGACAATGTTCATAATACCAAAAAGTTCCCTCTGTGTAGCAGGCTGCAAAGCCAATCAGAAATTAGCTCATTACCCAATACCATCTATGCCATGTTTGTACTAGTGACATAGTACCTTTTGACTGACAGATTGTTATTGGAAAATTCAGAGTTATTGATTGTGTAATACCATAATGATTTTATTTTTCCACAGTAGCATGGATAGTATCTTCTTGTACTTCAAAAATTAGCCAGCATAAAGGAAGTTTACAGTTTCCTTGTTCTATTTTCTGCCAACAAAATGTGCTGTGCCTTTAATAATAGGATCTTTAGTTTTAAATAAAGAATGTCTGAATAATATGTTTCTAAAATTATAATAACTTTAAATGATTTATCATTTTACTTTCCTTCTTCCAAGACATCTCATGTATATCCCTTGCTCTCACAAATCCTTGGCCTCTTTTACTTCATATATATGTGTATGTATACATACATATATATTTTCCAATAACAATCTGTCAGTCAAAAGGTACTATGTCACTAGTACAAACATGGCATAGATGGTATTGGGTAATGAGCTAATTTCTGATTGGCTTTGCAGCCTGCTACACAGAGGGAACTTTTTGGTATTATGAACATTGTCAAAAGCCCATGGTGACAGAATTTCTAGGCCATATGAGAGTTGCTACTACATATACATACACATATATATTCACACATACATATATATTCATACATACATATATTTAGATAGTGGTTTAACATGTCCTCTTAGCAAAACACTGTAATAGATTGTCCTCAATAGCCTATGAATCTAAATCATTGCATATACACATATATATACACACATATATAGTTATATATATATAGTTATAGATGCATATATATGTTTATATAATCATATATATAATTATATATACATATGCATATATATTCCTGTTTTATTTGTAACTACTGGCTTTTGGTTACCTGGAAAGAAACACACATATACCACTCTCCAAATATATATATTCCAAAATACATAAATATAGTTTGTTCAGTCTATATAATGTTACTTGCATATATAAAGTTTTAAAGATCACCACTTATTATTGTTTCACCAATTGGGAAATTTTTCTGTGTGAAAGACTCTTTCCTGAACTCTTAGAATTATTCAGTTTCCCATAGTTTTTTGTCTAGCATTTAAGCCAACCAAGCTTTTCTCCTTCCATCTTAACATGTCAATATGTCATTGTCATTGTTTGATGTCTTCTGCAGCAAGGTTGATGGGAATTCATCAGTAAAATGCTCTGAAATATCTAAAAGATATGATACAGCAACCTTTCTGTTCATTTGGCTTTCAGAATCTTCCCACATCCTCTTTTGCAATGATCCCTTACCCACAGTTGTATGAGTTGTATTTTAGGTGTATCAAGGGGGACCAGGTACCACATAATATCTTGTAATACAAATTTTGACCAGTTATTATTTGCTATAATTCTACCCATGTGTTGCAAAGAAAAAATTCTTTAATGATAGATGAGAACTATACTTACTGCATAAGTATAAAGACCTATATTCAGAATGCAATTGTAATAATTATAGTTCAATAGAGAGGTAGTTGTACATTCTCTACTAAGATCTATAGCAGCACCATCAGTGGGAAAATTGGGTAGGTTTCTAGTTCTTGCATAAGTCAATAGCTTTTTTATATATCAACAATAAACACACAGAGAAACAGACCACAGACATGCTCCCATTCATACTACACTCAAAGAAAATTCTATGTTTAGGAATAAATTTAATAAATGAGGGAAGAAAATTCTATAATGAAAACTTCAAACAGTTAAATATATTTTAGAGTTAGAGAAATATAGAAGAAAATGGAAATTCCCATCTCATTGTTCTTTAAAAAAATAAAAAAACAACCCCTACGCTAAATGAATGAATACTATATGACACAGACATAAAAACAAACAAATGAAACATCACTACAATATTACCATGTGGTTTTAGGGCAAGAAATTCAAAGCAATGATGGTAGCTGGTGCCTTTTGAGGGAGCTCTGAGCCTACCTAACTAATAGCACACAGAACACAGACAATATATGGCACAGAGATTTTCATTAGACAACAAGTCTTATGAGAGAAGCATTGTCTAATGTGTAGGATACCATAGTTGAAACTCCCTTTATTACTGTTCATTTTAATGAGCTGACTAACTAATGTGTTTTCTTTATTTCAGATGAAACATGAATGCTGTGGTATGTATGACTTCCTGTGGATATACATCATCAGACAGTCTCATTTTTCCTGATTCTTGAAGCCTAAAAGAATACACTGGTATCCCTTTTTTATGTCCAATATTCTGTAAGCTGTAAATATTTTTATATGTATTATTTAGAACCCAGTGATAAATAAGCACACACTAGCTAATAAGATCTGTCTCTCAAAATCTCTCTGACATCCTTTAGGGACAGTTATGACAATAGTTTCAATGACAGCAACAATGGGTATCTCTTCATAGACTATAAACACTTTCATATCATGATATTATTGAGTCCTCACAAGTACTTTGGAAAACAGACAAGACATGCTCCAATTTATAAAAAAATGTTGTAACAAATGATTTCTGGTTAACTTATTTTCAGAATTTTACTCTGAGTCCCATTTGGTAGCATTTTCTATGAATATACTTTAAAAGAAAAAATGCTTACTGTGACTGCTAAGTTGATGTAATATAATAAATATAATGTACAATTATATAATAATATAAGTCTAATTCTGAAATTTCAACTATACTCCATTTTAATGGAGTAGCCTAGGTTAATTCTAATGTGTATTATATATGGGTCTTATTGTTTTAACTTAGTGAAACATGTTTTGTGGAAAGAGTAAAGTTCTCCAGACTGAGACCATAAATCAAGAACCATCAGGTGACAGCTTAAGCCAAATGCCAATATGGCCTCTGGATGAAAATAGATAACCCCTAGGATATCAGTTCTAAAAGCCTTGTGGGTTATTGTCTATAACTTGAATGGATCATGCTGTCTTAGCTGCAGAAGAATCAAGAATTGTAAGTGTCCTGATTGATTTATTTTGAGCTTGACACAAGTTAGAGTCATTTGATACGAATTGAGAAAATAACCTCCACCAGCTTTACCTGTGAACAAGCCAGTGGTACCTTTTCTAGACTGACAATTGATGTGGGAAGGCTCAGCTAACTGTGAGCAATGCTAAGCCTTCACTGGTAGTTCTATGTTCTATTAAAAAAAAAAAAAAAGCAAGTTGAGCAAGCCATGCGGGACAAGCCAATAAACAGCAACCACCTATGGCTCTCAAATCAGACTGACCTTCAGGTTTCTGCTCTGAATTCTTTAGAAGTTGAATTATAAGCTACAAAATTAAATATATCTTTGTCTCTACAAGTTGATTTTGGCCATGGTATTTTATCACAGCAGTAGAAACCATAAGACGTAAATCCCTATTAGGTTGTGAAGTACTGCTCTATTGCTGTGACAAATATGACCATGTGTTCTTAGAAGCATTTCTGTGGCATTTGATGTTTTGGATGGAAAAACCATTGAGTATTTAGATATTAATAATTTGTTGTGGGAACTAAGAAGATTAATCTGAGAAAGTACAGATGATGGAGTCCTGACTTACCAAGTCTCAGATGGGGAAATTTGCAACCCTCTTAAAGACTCTCCTGAGAACATTCAATATTTGAATTAAGAATCAGTGGAATCTGATGAACTAGAACTAAAGAGTTGACTATAGTTAATATATAACAAGCACAACTGAAGTAAAACCTTTGCTTTACTGAGATAATTGGTGCTGATTGGCTGGAGCTAAGATGTTACTGGTAATTAGAGAGAGACAGAGATCACTGAAGTTTATACATTTGGGAAAATTTCCTCAGAGTCATCACATAGAACCTAAGCTCAAGGAAAGACAAAGGGTACTTCTTCTGGGTTCTAAATTTGGTAGGGTGTAAGAGTTATTCAGGTGTTTAAAATATTGATTACATAAAGGGTCATAGAAAGAAACTGGAGCTTGACATTTTTTTTTCTGGGGCTGGAGTTGCTAAAAAGAAGCCAGGGTAAACTTTTGATGAGAAAGCCCTTCAGTTTCAATAGAAGACCTAAGACTGAAGAGGTTGTAGAAAGAAATTGAAGCCTGGCACCATGTGTCAGGGGCATAATCCCTGAAGAGGTCTAAGAAAGTATTCTGATGATCATCTAACCCACTTGCAGAAAAACTATATGGAGACAAGAGGAACATGCAAGGCTCCCAAACATCAAGTACCAATTTTTTTATATTGTACGAGTTCAGTTTTTTTCTCTCATTTGATTATGTCTATGCACTGATTCTTTCCTATTGGAATAAGAAAGCACAGGACTTGATTTTTATTTTAAAAGATACTATAGTTGGGAGAATTTGAACCATTATGGAAAGACTTTTGAGTTTCATAGATGCTTTCACAGAAGCTATTGATATTTTAGAAAAATTTTTAATATCTTTAGACAGCCCTTGAATATTTTCAAGAGTCTTTGAACTTTGAAAGAAACTTAGAATATTTTAAAGAAAGTAAAATTTTGACTACCCAAATTTATTCCCAGTCTTCCTCTGTCTCCTCCAGGGTATAACCTAATGAGTAAACCCTGACCCAAAATGATATTTGTTCTTCTACTTTACTCTGAATACAATCAAGGCCCCAAAGCTAGTGTCTTAGCCTAGTCTGGCCATTCATACCTTGCAGTAGTAACCTATAGGCTTCCTTGCAGTAGCAAATTCCATGTTATCTCTTACTCTTACCATATCCTTCTGTGCTATACCAATATCTAGGCTCCCACTAAGATCTGTCCTTCCTCCACAGAAGAATGGGATCCTTTGTGTAACCTTTACCACCCTAATCCTTATTCAGAATTCCCATATCCTCCATCAGGGTCAATTTTGATGAGTTCCCCAGAACTCTTCATCCATAATCCACCAGATTAAATTTAGAGTCCATAACCAGTACATAATATTAGTCTGTTGCTCCCTATGTCCAATGCAGAGGGGCTCTAATCTTGGGGAAATATCCTCTCTACCTATCTCCCATAAAACAAGGATCTCCCACTTAATATCCAATTATTCTTGTCATACTCATCTAACTTCACACTCCCAGGTTGGAACAAGAATATTGTGTAAATCATCCCAATCCCCAATGCCCAGAGGACTGCTTTCATCCAAACTAATTTCAATATCTAGACTCAACCTACCTTGCATATATTCCTTTCTCATACCTTATGTTCCATCCATAACAAGCTTAAAAATAAAAGTCCACCTGTCAAGGAAGTTTGCATTTCAAGAATACCAGCAATTGAAAAATAAAGCCAGTACCTTCTCTCTAAAACATACCAGCCCTGAAGAAATATTTGACAATATTAATTACTTAGATAAATTCCAGGACATACATTGAAAAAAACAATCATAAATCTGCTCAAAGAATCCAGGACGTTTAAAGAAGACACAAAGAAACAACTGAATGAAATTGAAATCAAGGAGTAGAACTAAAGAAGCATAAGTGACAGAGTGATACCAAAAGAACATAAACATAGGATAATAGGAATGTCAAAGACAATTTAGGATGTGAAAATGGGGTTCATAAACTAATAGAAACATTGAAAATAACTCAACCAAAGAGTACACATGGAGGGAACCATGGCTCTAGCTGCATATGTAGCAGAGGATGGCCTTGTCAGTCATCAATGTGAGGAGAAGCCCCTGGTGCTATGAAGGCATGATGCCCCAGTGTAGGGGAATGCCAGGTCAGGGAGGCAGGAGTGGGTGGGTGGTGGAACACCCTCATAGAAGCAGGGGGAGGGGGGATGGAATAGAGATTTTCCCTGGGGGAAACTGGGAAAGGGGAGAACATTTGAAATGTAAATAAAGAAAATATCCAATAAAAAAGAAGAGAACTCAAGCTGAAATTAATATAGAATTAAAACAAAACAAACAAAGTCCAAGTAGAATATGCAAAAGAAACCTTCCAAGTTGAAGGAATCAAGCAGAAGAAAGAACATTAGGTATGAAAGGTAAAATAGAGAACGTAGACCAATAATGAAGGAACATAAAAAATTAAAACAAAACCACAAACAAACATGCAAAAACTATAGGACACTGAGAAAACAAAAACAAAAACAAAACAAACGATCAGATTTGGGCCAGAAATAAGGGAGGAAAATCCCAAGTAAATGGCATAGACCATATCTTTAATAAGATCAGGAACAAACTTTCCCAAATTAAGGAAATACACACCCATATAGATACAAGAAGTACAGAGAAAAATGACATAGACAAGGCTGAAAAAGAAAATTCCAACATCATGCCATAGTTTAAACACTAAGTATACATGACAAAAAAAAAAAAAGTCTACTTAAAGTCAAGAGAAAAAATGCAAGCCACATCTAAAAGAAAATCCTCCAGAATAACATCTGATATCTCAGTGGAAACTTTGAAAGCCTGGAGCAATGCATTTGAAGTCATAAAAGACCATAATAACCAATATAAAATTATATACCCAGAAAATTGTCTTCCATGAATGAGGAAAAAATTTTCTACAACATAAAAAAGGTTTTTAAAAATGTATATTCAACAAATCTAACCTAAGAAAAATACAGACAACTGTATTTTGAGCTGACAAGAAAAGTGAGCATGCAAGAAAGAATGTGGAAAGAAAAACAAAACCCCAGTTACTGACATACAAATTACTATTCCAAACAGAAACATCACAGAAAATCAAAACACAATGACAATTAGCACATACATTTCAACAGTAATTATAAATTTCAATGTCCTCAATTCTCTAATCAAAGACAGAGACTGACTAAATGGTCCAAGAAACAAAATGCACATATCTGCTGTCTACAAGAAAAAAAGATCTTAATTTTAAAGATAGGAACCAACTTATGGTAAAACAATGGGCAAATGTATTCTAGTTGAATGGGACCAGAACACAAAGAGACATCCTTATTTTCATATATGAAACAAAAAGGCTACATAGTAAAAGTAATCACAAAAGACAAACAGGAGCACTTTATTCTAGTAAAGGGAACAGCTAAATCAAAAGACATTACAATCCTAACTTATATGTACCAAATTCAGGGGTACATATGTTCATAAAAAAATTTTAGTGCTGGAATTAAAGTTACAGATTTACAACAATCCATTGACGGTAATTATAATATTCAACTTTCTTAGGAAAAAGGTTATCTGGACAAGAAACATGGAATCATCAAAATTAAATGACATTATGCATCAAATAGACTTAGTAGATGTTCACTGAATATTCTATCCAAAGAATACACATTTTACTTAGTAGCACATAGAAGCTTTTCATTTCTTTTTTTTTTTTAACTAGCTTTCAAGGTTTTTTTTTAAACTTTTATTGGATTAAGATGAGAAAAGTTACATGATTTCAATTTATCTGAATTTGTTAACATTTCAAAACATATTTTAAGTAAATAGAATTAAATCACATTCTTGTTTCCCTTTTGTACCCCCACTCCTCCTAAAGACCCCCTCCAATACCTACAATATCTTTTTTGTAATATTCCTTAAAATTTATAAAATATTATAATACAAATAAGTATTCTAAAAGTTGTTTGATATAAAACAACAATCAATTTAACAGTCTTATGTAGATGTTTGTCTACAGCAATAGTGAAAATACATTGTTCTCAATATAAATAACTCCAAACAAATTAACTGTATACTTCAAAATAATATATCACTACTGGTATTTTCCTAAATGAACATAAATATATAAAGTCTTTTTGTTTGTCTTTTATTTAGTAGAGTTTAAAATTTTGGCTCTTACTGTGGTACAAGCCCAAAATAAGAACAATTTTTAGACATTGTATTTCATTGTAATAAGGCTATACTTCAATGACCCTCACATCACCAAAGGATTTTACCTCCATCATAGCTAAGCTGAGAGTTGATAGTTCTTCTGAACCAAGAAATGAATTGTAGGCTCGATTTTTGGATACAGACTTCCTGCTATGGTCAAAGCTATTTGACTTGAGTGACTTTATTCTCAGCCCACAGAGAACAGGTTACATTCATTTAAGAAATGGTGTAGGCATTAAGATGGTCTATCCATAAAGTCATTCACCAACTGATTGAATGAACAATGGTTCTGCTTGGAGGGTAGCACGGACATTGGATGAGGGTAAGAATTTGGTTCATTAGCTGTAATAATTTGGAAAAGCATTAATCTCAAAGAAAGAGTAACTTATAAAGTCTTCTTCTTCAAACTTGATACAAGAATTACAAACGTCAGGCAAATCATTCAGTCTCACTCTTTGTTGTTCTCTTACAAGCCCCTTCCCAATTTAATTGTCTATGTTTCCTTTGGGTATATAAATACTTTTGAAATATATAAGCTGTTCTGAAAACCATAGTATAGTGTAAAGACATGAAATAAACACTACTATTAATAGAGAGGCTGAGATAGGAGAAGCGAGATTTCAAGACTCTTATGTTGTACACAGCAAAACACTGTCACAAACAAACAAGCTGAAAGTGCATATAGATTGTACAATGTTGGACCTATTTCTCCAATTACCAAATTAGAGAGACCATTGGATGACAATCAACAAATTTCTAATTCCTCATATTATTGGATTTCAATCGATTAGGACATGTTGGTAATATTAATTTTCATATTACTATATTAAGAAAAAGTAATTGTCACATTCCTGTTGTTTTTGTTGTAATAGGTGGAATTAGGTTTGTGTGGATTTGTTGAAAGATTACCTTCTTGCTTCTTCTGGGGTGTAGTTTTGCTCCTTATGTTGATGTTTTCCATCTATTATCCTTTGTAGGGCTGGATTTGTGGAAAGATATTGTGTAAATTTTGTTTTGTCATGGAATATCTTGTTTTCTCCATCTATGGTAATTGAGAGTTTTGCTGGATATAGTAGTCTAGGCTGGCATTTGTGTTCTCTTAGGGTCTGTATGACATCTGCCCAGGATCTTCTAGCTTTCATAGTCTCTGGTGAGAAGTCCGCTGTAATTCTGGTAGGCCTGCCTTTGTATGTTACTTGACCTTTTTCCCTTACTGCTTTTAGTATTCTTTCATTGTTTTGCACATATGTTGTTTTGACTATTATGTATCCAGAGGAATTTCTTTTCTGGTCCAGTCTTCTTGGAGTTCTATAGGCTTCTTGTATGTTCATGGGCATCTCTTTCTTTAGGTTAGGGAAGTTTTCTTCTATAATTGTGTTGAAGATATTTACTGGCCCTTTAAGTTGGAGGTCTTCACTCTCTTCTATACCTATTATCCTTAGGTTTGGTCTTCTCATTGTGTCCTGGATTTCCTGGATGTTTTGAGTTAGGAGCTTTTTGCTTTTTGCATTTTTTTTGACTGTTCTGTCAATGTTGTCTATGTTATCTTCTGCCCCTGAGATTCTTCCATCTCTTATATTCTGTTGGTGTTGCTGGCATCTATGTTTCCTGACTTCCTTCCTAAGATTTCTAACTCTAGAGTTGTCTCTTTTTGTGATTTCTTTATTGTTTCTACTTCCATTTTTTAGGTCCTGGATGGTTTTACTCAATTCCTTCACATGTTTGTATTTTCCAGCAATTCCTTAAGGGATTTTTGAGTTTGCTCTTAAGTGCTTCTACTTGTTTACTTGTGGTCTCCTGTAATTCTTTATGGGATTTTTTTGTTTCCTCTTTAAGGCTTGTACCTCTTTACCTGTGTTCTCCTGTATTTCTTTAAGGGAATTTTTCATGTCCTTTTTAAGTTCCTCTATCAGCATTGTGAGATATGATTTAAGATCCAAATCTTGCTTTTCCAGTATTTTGGGATATCCAGGACTTGCTGTGGTGGGAGTACTAGGTTCTGATGAAGCCAAGCAGTCTTGGTTTCTGTTGGTAGGATTCTTGCGTTTGCCTTTTGCCATCTCTTGATCTCAGATATTAGATGTTCTTGGTGTCTCTGAGTAGAGCTTGTCCTGTCCCTGCTGCCCTGTGACTCCCCGCTGGTCCAGCATTAGAAAGTCACTGGAGAGAAAATGGAGGATCTCTCCTGAGAACCTGGGTTAAGCACTCCCTGGAGGCAGGTCCTCCACTTATCGCTGATCCACCTCTGTCCCTCGGAAGCTGAGAGGATCCTGTCCCTGCTGCCCTACAGCTCCCCTGCTTGACTCGTGACATCTGTGCCTCCCGGCTGGTCGAAGCTTTTCTAAAGTAGACCACATTCTTTACAAATTCAAAAATACTGAAATCATTCCTTTTATTTTATCTAAACACAACATAATAAAACTTAAAAAGTGCAAGTAAAGAACCTCTTATAAATAGGCAAGTTCATAGAGATTAAAGAATTCTTTACTAGATTATTAGATGATGACTTCACCAAAGAAGAACTAAAAAAAAAAGTGTTCCTGGAAGTACATGAAAATGAAAACACAATGCAGCAAAACTAGTGGGGCACAGTTTGTAGTTGCATGTTTTTAGAGAGAACTTTATAGTTCTAAGTGTCTACATTAATAAAATCAAAAAAGCACAACAATGACTTAATGATACAACTCAAAACATTGGAAACATAAGAAGAAACCTAATCCAAAATCAATCATCTACAAGAAATAATAAAAACCAGAGGTAAAACAGAAACAATAGAAAGAACTAACAAGTTATTTGAGAAGATAAGCAAAATTGACAGGCTCTTGGACCAAGTAACAAGAAGAAAAAAACCCCACAGCAAGTATTATCCCAAATGGAGAAAAGCTTGAAACAATGTCAAACTAACATCAGACATGAAACAGGGATGCTCACCATGTTCATTCCTTTTTAGCATTTTCTTGAAGTACTAACTGGTGCAATAAGGCAAGAGAAGAAAACTAAAGACAAACTAATATAGAAAGAAGTCATACTATCCCTATTTCCAAATGCTATGACATTATACATAATAAACTCCAAATCCTCTACCAGAAAAGTGGGACAAATGATAAGCAGACTCAAAAATATGGCAGGGCATAGAATCACCTTATGTAACTCAATAGCTTTTCTATATACCACCATACATAAATAGAAAAGTAGATCAGGGACACATTCCCATTCACAATAGTGTCAAAGAAAATAATATTTCAGAATAAACCTAACCAAGAACTATAGGGCCTTTACAGTGAAAATTTTCAGTCTCCGAGGAAAGAGATAAAGGAAGACACAAGAAAATGGAAAAATCTCCCACATTTGACTGGGAGAGTTAGCATTGTAAAAATGACCATTCTACCAAAACTGATATCAGATTCAATTCAATCCCAATCAAGATTCCCATCTCATTCTTTGAAAAAATAGAAAATAAAAGCCTATACTAAAATTCATGTGCAACTACATTAGATCCCAGATAATCAAAGAATCATGATCCAGAGATGAAAAAACACTGCTAAAGGGATTATAGCTCCAGGTTGTAAAATACATTACAGAGGCATAGCAGTAAAAACAATATGATATTAGGTCAAACGCAGACATGTCGAACAATGAAACAGAATTAAGGACCCAAACACGTCTGTCATTTAATATTTGACAAAGATGACAAAAATATATACTGGGAAAAAAAGCATTTTCAACATATAATGTTGAGAATATCAAATGCAAAGGATAAAATTAGTCCATAATTATCATCTTGTAGAAGAATTAATTCTAAATGGATCAAAACATAAACCCAAGAGTTAAAATCTGAAACACTAGCAATTCTAGGTGAAAACATAGGCAGTGTTCCAGATAATATAGGTTTAGAAAGAACTTCCCAAGTAGGACTCCATTTATCCAATCATTAAAATAATCAACAAATAGGACCTCATGAAAATAAAAATCTTTTGGCAGCAAAGAAACAATCAACAAGGTAAAAAAAAAAAAACTCACAGAATGAAAGAGAAATTTTGCTAAGTATATATCTGACAGAAATTTAATATTCAGAATGATAGGATACAATTGATCTGATAGGAGAAATGGAAAAATGAGAGCTCCTTAGGGAAGGACAGAAAAGCCAATCCAAAAAAAAAAAAAAAAAAAGATGGGAAGGGAGTAAAGAGGAAAAGCAGCACACAAGTGATCTGATGGGGGGGAAAAAGGCAACACCTTAGGGAAGGTGTCAGATGGCAAATAAAGAAGTAGAGTGAGAGGCAAAATAACAAGTATAGCTTACAAAGCCATATGAAACCATACTATTAACTATTTACCACCACCCATAAACCTAAGCCTTTAATGCATGCAATTCAATATATGTTTCCACTATGGACTAATGGTGCTCTTCCCAAGACCCAAAACACTTTACAAAAGCCTTAATAGCCAAATAACTTTTGAGTTGTTATCCAGGGCTATCTATGAGATTTCTCCCAAATACAGCCTATTGCTGTTGCCCTTGGTTACTTCCCAGAGATAGAAGGTAAGTATTTATTGATGAAGATACTATGCACTTCTGAAACAGCACTCACAGGCCCAAAACATTAAACTGAAATGAATACGCTCTCCCTGAGTAATAGTTTTCATGGTACCAGAAAGTTTCATGCAAGAAAAAAAGGAGATAGGCAACCAACAACCAAACTCAGCTGTAATGATTATGTACCACATCAACAACCATCTTAAAATGATAACCTACACATACAGTAGTGGCACACACACCTTAGGGGTTGCCAATGACTTCTTTAAACTTAAGACCTACTAAACAGGTCCTCCCCCTCCTTTCTCCCTCCCAGGTCTTTCCCTGCCTCTACCTCCTGAGATTATTTTGTTCTCCTTTATTTGTGTATGATATAATATTATACTGAAGTGACCCCAAAAATTCTTGCAGAGAACTCCTAAAACTGATAAACAACTTCAACAAAGTGGCTGGATATAAAATTAACTCAAGCAAATCATTGGCCTTCCTCTACTCAAAGGTTAATGGGCTGAGAAAGAAATTAAGGAAACAACACCCATCACAATAGTCATGGATAATATAAAATAACTTGCTTGGTGTGACTCTAATCAAGCAAGTGAATGGTCTGTATGATAAGAATTACAACTCTCTCAAGAAAAAAAAATAAAGAAGACCTCAGAAGACAAAAAGATCTCCCACGTTCATGAATCTAAAGGATTAATAGAGTAAAAATGGACATCTTACTAAAAATAAGATATCTGCAGATTCAATGCAATTCCCATCAACATTCCAATTCAATTCTTCAGAGAGTTAGAAAAAGCAATTCTCAACTTCATCTGAAATAACAAAAACCCCGAGACAGCGAAAACTATTATCAACAATAAAAGAAGTTCTGGGGGAATTACCATCCCTGACCTCAAATGGTACTACTGAGCAAAAGTCATAAAAACCTCCATGTATTGGTAAAGAGAAAGACACGTAGATCAATGAAAAAGAATTGAAGAGCCAGAGAAAAGCCCACACACCTTATGGAGACTTGATCTCTGACAAAGAAGCCTTTTCAATACACGGTGCTGCTTCCAGCAGTGATCAGCACAAAGCAGTATACAAATTGATCCATTCTTATCTCATTGTACAAAGCTCAAGTCCAAGTGCATCTAGGACCACAATATAAAACCAGGTACACTGAATCTAACTAAAAGGAAAGTGGGACATTGGCACGTGGGACAATTTCCTTAACAGAACACCAATGGCTTGTGCTCTAAGATCTAATTGACAAGTGGGACCTCATAAAATTACAAAGCTTCTCTGTAAGGCAAAGGACACTGTTAATGGGACAAACAGCAACCAACAATTTGGGAAAAGATCTTTACCAATCCTATATCTGATAGAGGGCTAATATCAAAAATATACAAAGAACTCAAAAAGTTAGGCTCCAGAGAACCAAATAATCCTATTCAAAGAGGGGTACAGAGCGAAACAGAGAATTCTCAACTGAAGAATATTGAATGACTGAGAAGCATCTAAAGAAATGTTCAACATCCTTAGTCATCAGGGAAATGCAAATCAAAACAACCCTGAGCTTCCACCTCACAACAATGAATATGGTTAAGATCAAAAACTGAGGTGAGAGCAAATGCTGGCAAGAATGTGGAGAAAGAGGAACACTCCTTCATTGCTTGTAGGATTGCAAGCTGGTACAACTTCTTTGGAAAACAATCTGGCAGTTTCTCAGAAAGTTGGAAATAGCCTTAACTGAAGACCCAGCTATACCACTAGTGGGCATAAACCCAAAAGATACTCCAACGTACGATAAAGGCACATGCTCCACTATTTTTATAGCAGCTTTATTTATAATAGCCAGAAGCTGGAAAAAATCCGTATGTCCCTCAACAGAAGAATGGATACAGAAAATGTGGTACATTTACACAATGGAGTACTATTCAGTATTAAAAACAATGAATTCATGAAATCTGTAGGCAAAGGGATAGAAATAGAAAATATCATCCTGAGTGAGGTAATCCAGACACAAAAGAACACACTTGGTGTTTTCTCACTGATAGGTGGACATTGGCCCAAAAGCTCAGAATGCTCACAATACAACCCACAAACCATATGGAGCTTCAAAAGAAGGAAGGCCAAAGTGTGATTTTTAACTCTTTTTCAAACATAACTCATTCCACATTTTTAGTCCACATAAGCATTCCTTCAATGTACCTGATTTCATCCCTGTCTCTATCATTCTTGTTTTCCTTTTTCTTAAAAGGTTTTAGCAGATCTTCATCTTTTCAAACATAGTTCATAGAATAAAGTCATTTATAAAATCTTCCTGAACCTTCCTTGCTCTCCATGCCTTTCCCCCCACGTCATTAACTTCTGTGAACATCATGTGAGTATTTATTTTTGTGAATGACTATCTGTTTCATGGTTTTTCCCAGGGTGAAGTTAATAACTCTGTTTCTTTTGTGCACACCAAGGGACAGATTTAGGAAGATACTTGTTAAAATGTAGTATCTATATGAAAAAGAAAATACTTGAAGTGACAAATTGAAAATGTAATCTTTGTTATCAAAAAAGTAACCAATAAATGAATGTGTTTCTTTACCTAAATATGCGAAGAAGGATGGAGCTTGAGAAATGGCTCAAGGAGTAAGACTTGTTTTGTAACATTTAAGACCAAAGCCCAGCACTCATGAAAAATCCAGACAGGCATAAATTCCCATGCCTTTAACTCAAGAACTGGCATATAGACAAGCAGGTCCTGAAAGTTTACTGGCCTAGTCATTGAGCCTGGTGAAACAGTAAGTCTCTGGATCAGTGGAAGATAGATGAAATTCTGCTTGTGTCTCTCATTCATGAACACATGTACCTGCATAGTGTAATGCACTACCTACACATAAGACATGAAGAATGTTAACTGAGACAATAAAGCAGAATCACACATCAGTGAGTTGAAGGTTCACTGAGGTAACCCTTTCCTATCTGAACTATTCTGGTATATTTCTCAGACATGTCAGTGATGTCATACTTTATTTTATTTTATTACACCTACATAAGAAAGTACTGTAGGAAAAAGTCCTTAGTAAAGTTGTAAACAAAACATACTTTATTTCTCTTGAATGACCTCATCAGACTTTCCCCCCTGATTTGTCATTGGGTAGGTATTACCAAAAGGAATCTCTATAGAACATTTTCAGAATGGGTTCGGGCATATATCTCTCACTGGCTACCAGTAACTTCCACACAGTGTCAATTTGACCTGTGAAAACTTAAACCTTTAAAAAAAACTGGTCTTTTTTTTATAAGATCCAAATGGTATATATGTGTAAGTGGTGTGTGTGGATATATGTAAATGGTGTGGGTGTGTGTGTGTATGTGTGTGTGTGTGTGTGTGTGTGTGTGTGTGTGTGTATTATAACTTCACATTGATCTTTTTGAAAAGACTAAAATGATTGTATGTTATATATTCAAGCAGAATAGTATGCATTCTCTATTGAAGAAATTATTTTTGTATTTTCATATGTCTTTCACAAGATAGAAGCTTCCTCTGTACAGACTGTAAGTCCTCCCCTTCTTCACTTATAAAGCAGGATCTGTTATGTTGGCCCACACCCGGACCAAGCCTGTGTGAGATTGGCTCAACTAATGATCCTCTGCTTGGAAGATTAGGTTAGTGAGAAACAAATTAAACAGATAAATCATTATTTCTACTCAAAGATGACTTCCTTCAACTTCAGTTTCATGTTTTTTGAGTGACGTATCTCACATAGAAATAAGGAATTACAAGATTTGAGACTATTGTGGAAAAAAAACAGAAACAAAAGATAGATGACCTGCATATTAAACACAGACAGTAAATTCATGTGTTTAACTAATAAAATATGTAAAATAAATAAAATACATTTTAAAATGCTTTTATATTCTTGATTATATATTTGACCCAAAAAAAACATCCAAATTTCCATTTCCAAGATCATTGTAGGCTTATACTAACTTCCTACTGGTAGGAAAGGGTATGACTGAAAAATCAGTAATGTAACAAACACAGCATCAGTTATAAAGTTGTCCTTGAGCCAACATACAAAAACTCAATGTTATTTATTATTTGTAGATAGACATACATCAAAAAGATTATACACCATAACCAAGTTGGATTTATCCATGAAATGCAAGCATAATTCAATATATACAAGTCAATAAATGTAATAAACCATAAAAATGGCCCTAAAGACATAAATAACATGAACATATTAATAGATAAACCAAAATCCTTGAACAAAATCCAACATGCCTTCACAATAGAAGTCCTAGGAAATATAAGGGAAGAAGGAAAATATGTCAACACAAATAAAGGTATATATAAAAACTCATGGCCAATATCACCTTAAATAAATAGTCTTGAAGCAATCCCAGTTTGGTAAGGTTGGAAACATGGATGTAAAATAGCCACTCTACTATTTGATATTGTCTTGCAAGTATAAGCTAGAGCCATAAACCAAGAGCAGCAAATTTATGTAATACTAATAGGGAAAGAAGAAGCCAAACTATCTTTATTTGCAGATGTCATGATATTGTAATTAGAGATCCCCCAAAATTTTAGAAATTGCAAAAAATTTCAACCATGCATCAGAATGCAGAATCAACTTTCACAAATGAATAGCTATTCTATATATCAACAGCAAATATATAAAAGAAATAATAGACATACATTCACAATCATCTCCAAAAAAATAAAATGCTTCAGAACAAACATAATCAAGAATATTAAGAATCTCCACAGTAAAAACTTTAAACCTCTGAAGAAAAAAAGATACAGACATTAGAAAATGAATGATAGATATGTATGTTGGGATCTTTAATACTTATTTAATAAAATGAGCAAAAACTAAACTTTACATGGTTTATGACATTCAAAGTATAGATGTATGTTGTTGCATTGGCAATAACATTGAATATGTCCTTACTGAGAGAATTTGTGGAAATCGAAGACATATGCATCACTGTTGCAGCTAAACGGAGTGAATACAGAAATTTGTCATTGTTTTCTTCTGAAAGACTTTATAAATGACTATAACAAACACAAAACTAAAACCAAAAAGACAAGGGGGCACTGAAAGTAATTGCACAAAAAGATGTCAATAAGGTGTTGAGATGAGAAACAAGTATATCTGTTCTGAGAAGACAGCATAGCCTCTAGAAGCTCAGAGTGGAGAATAAGGAGGAGCGAGACAGAGCAATGTGAATTTTTTCAATGAAGTTTCAAAAACCAAGTCTGATATTAGAAGTAAGCTTGAAAATGGGATTTATTAAAAGTTCACATGGACAATTGTGACAAACAGCAATCTACTTTATTGTTCTTTGTAGTATAGGTCTATATTTCCTACCCCAGATAGAATCGATGGGCTTGAACATTTGGAGAAATTTTTATCTGGTGTATTAGTCAATATTCTTATTGCTACAACAAATTTAAAAAATTGGCTGCAGTGGTTATAGTTCCACAGGTATAGTGAAGCATAACAAGTTACAATAAGATTAGGCACAAACCATCATATCAAGGCTGAAAGAGACAACCCAGCAGAAGTGAAAGAATCTTGAGTGAATGCAAAAGAGTCCAGCTGCACTGTTGGGAGTCTCACAAAAATATCAAACATAATGTATAAATAAAGGACCTAGCTTCAACTCATAGAGGGTCTGTTTGTCTCTTCAGTTTCTGTGAGCTCCTGCTTAATTGATTCTTTGGGCTATATTCTCATGGACAGTATGAATGAGAGGGGTTGAAAACACAGTGGACATTTCTTAACTTCATTTCTGGGACTTCAATTCTATTCCATTGATCTACTTGCCTGTCACTGTACTAATACCATGCAGTTTTTAATCACAATTGCTCTACAGTACAGCTTGAGGTCAGGGATGGTGATTCTACAAGAAATTCTTTTATTACTGAGAATATTTTTCTCTATCTTAGGTTTTTGTTATTCCAGATGAATTTGCAAGTTTCTCTTTCTTTCTTTTTTTTTGTTTTTTGTTTTTGTTTTGTTTTGTTTTGGTTTTTGGTTTTTGGGGTATGGTTTCTCTGTGTAGCCTTGGCTGTCCTGGAACTCACTCTGTAGACCAGGTTGGCCTTGAACTCAAACTCAGAAATCTGCCTGCCTCTGCCTCCCAAGTGCTGGGATTAAAGGTGTGCACCACCACTGCCCAGCACAAATTTCTCTTTCTAAGTCTGTGAAGAATTGAATTGGAGTTTTAATGAGCATTGCATTGAATTTATATATTGCTTTTGGCAAGATATCCATTTTTACTATGTTAATACTGCCAATACATTAGCATGGGAGATCTTTCCATCTCCAAAGAGATCATTGATTTCTCTCTTCAGAGACTTGAAGTTTGTGGCATACAGATCTTTCACTTGCTTATTTAGAGTCACATGAAGGTATTTTACATTATTTGGGACTATTGTGAAGGGTGTTGTTTTCATAATTTCTTTCTCACCCTGTTTATCCTTTGTGTAGAGGACAGCTACTGATTTGTTTGAATTAATTTTGTATCCAGCTACTTTGCTGAAGTTGCTTATCAAATTTAGGAGTTTTCTAGTGGAATTTTTGGGGTCACTTAAGTATACTATCATATCATCTGCAAATAGTGATATTTTGACTTCTTCCTTTCCAATTTGTATCCCTTTGATCTCCTTTTGTTGTCTAATTGCTCTGGCTAGGACTTCAAGTACTGTGTTGAATTTGTAGAGAGAGAGTGTGCAACCTTGTCTAGTCCTTGATTGTAGTGGGATTGCTTCAAGTTCCTCTCCATTTAGTTTGATGCTGGCTACTGATTTGCTGTATATTGCTTTTACTCTGTTTAGGTATGGACCTTGAATTCCTGATCTTTCCAAGACTTTTATTATGAAGGAGTATTGGATTTTGTCAAATACTTTCTCAGCATCTAATGAGATGATCATGCATTTTTTATCTTTAATTTTGCTTATATAGTGGATTATGGTGATGGATTCAGTTTACAAGAATTGTATTGAGTATTTTTGCATCAATATTCATAAGGGAGATTGGTCAGCAGTTCTCTTCCTTTGTTGTGTCCTTGTGTATTTCAGGTACCAGAGTAATTGTGGCTTCATAGAAGGAATTGGATAGAGTACCAAGAACACATCAAAATTATCATACATAATGATCAAGTAGGCTTCGTCACAGGGATGAGGGATGGTTCAAAATATGGAAATCCCATTATACATGTGTCTGTTGGTTTGTTTATTGTACAAATTTGAAGAGAATTTAAATATATGCATATTTTGATAATGAACATGGAACTTCATTCCTTTGTTGTCCATATAAAAGGACGCAAGAGAGGGAAATTTATCATGAGCTGAACCAAACTTCCACAAAAACACAAAATTAACAAACTGAATACCTAAAGAAAAATTATAGCTGGGCATAGTGGAGAACACTTTTTAATCTCAGCACTTGAAAGAAGGCAAAGACTGATGGATCTCTGAGTTTAAGGTCAGCCTATTTTACAGAGTGAGTTCCAAGACAGTCAGAGGAATATAGTGAGATACTGTTTTGAAACAAAAGAAAAAAAAAAGAAAGAATATAAATACAGTGGCCATTTTAAAGCATTATAAGCAAAGCTAAAGTAGATAAAACAAATTTTAGCGTTCCATATTCAAAAGTTCTTCATCAAGGAAGTCACTCCATCCAAAGCACAGAGCTAATTCTTTCTGTGAGGGATACCATCAATATTCCCACACCCTTTCCCAGATGATTAATGGTGTTGAACTTTTCTTTAGGTGCTTTTTAGCCATTTGAGATTCCTCAGTTGAGAATTTTTTGTTTAGTTCTGTAGCCCATTTTTAGATAGAGTTATTTGGTTTCCTGAAGTTTAATTTCCTGAGTTCTTTGTATATACTGGATGTATAAATCCTCTATTGGATGTAGGACTGGTAAAGATCTTTTCCCCCTGATGCTGTTTTGTCATATTGACAGTGTCCTTTGCTTTACAGAGGCTTTGTAATTTTATGAGATACAGTTTGTCAATAGTTGATCTTAGATCCAGAGATTCCACTTCACACCAGTCAGTATGGCTGAGATCAAAAACTCAGGTGACAACAGACACTGATGGAGAAAGTGGAACACTCCTCCATTGATGCTGGGATTGCAAGCTAGAATGATTGCACTCTGGGACGAATTCAGTCTGGCAGTTTCTCATAAAATTGGGCATAGTACTCCCTGAGAACCCAGCTATACCACTCCTGGGTATATACCCAAAAGTTGCTCCAACATATAACAAGAACAGATGTTCCACTATGTTCATAGCAACCTTAGTTATAATAGCCAGAAGCTAGAAAGAACCCAGATGTCTCTCAACAGAGGACTGGATGCAGAAAATGTGGTACATTTACACAATGGAGTACTACTCAGCTATTAAATACAATGACTTGAAGAAATTGACAGGCAAATGGATGGAATGAGAAAATATCATGCTGTGTGAGGTAACCCAGTCACAAAAGAAGACACATGGTATATATACTCACTGATAAATGGATATTTGGGGGAAAAGCTCAGAATACCCACAACTCACAGACCATATGAAGCTCAAGAAGAAGGAAGATCAAAATGTAGATGTTTCAGTCCTTCTTAGAAAGGGGAACAAAATAATCCCGGGAGGTAGAGGGAGTTAGAGAACTTTGATGGAGAGAGGAGGGTGAGGGAGAAGCAGGGAGGATCAGGTGTAGAGACAGGGGATAAGTACAGAGGATCAGGAAATCCAATAAAAATATGTAGCAGTGGGGGTTGCAGAACTGGAGGTAGCCACTAGAAAGTCCCAGATACCAAGAAAGCAAGAGTCTACCAGGACCCATTAGGGATGGCATTAGCTGAAATAACCAACAGAGGGCAAAGAGCACCTGTAGAGACCATATCCAGAGGTTAGTGATGGTCCCCAGTTGAGGGATGGACATACCTACCCATCTCAAACTATTAACTCAGAATTGCTTCTGTCTGAAGAAAATACAGGGACAAAGAGTGGAGCAGAGGATGAAGAAAAAGCCATCCAAAGACTGTTCCACCTGGAGATCCATCCTATGTGTAGACACTAAACCCAGACACTATTGCTAGTTCAAAAAATTGGTTACTGATAGGAGCCTGGTATGGCTGTGTCCTGAGAGATTCTACCAGCACCTGACCAATACAGATGCAGATACTCACATCAACCATGGAACTGAGCCCTGGGACACCAATGGAAGAGCTAGGGGAAGAACTGAAGGAGCTGAAGGGGATTGCAACATCATAGGAAGAACAACAGTATCAACTAACTTTACCATCAGAGCTCCCAGAGACTAACCCACCAACCAAAGAGTACATATAGAGGGATCCATGGCTCCATGGCTCCAAATACATATGTGGAAGAGGATGTCCTTCTCTAACATCAATGGGAGGGGAAGCTCTTGGTCCTGTAGAGTCTTGATTCCCTAGCATAGGGGGATGGTAGAGTGGTGAATCGGGAATGGATGAGTTGGTGGAGGAGTTCCCTCATAGAGGCAAAAGGGAGGAGGAAGAGGGGGAATGGCATGGCAGGTTGTGGAGGGTATTCAGAAATGGGGCTATCATTTGAAATGTAAACAAATAAAATGATTAATAGAAAGAGAATGGGAGAGAGAGAGAGAGAGAGAGAGAGAGA
>JADRCD010219794.1:10409-21539 GCA_019843815.1 Montemys delectorum
TATATATGTATATGTATATATACGTATGTATATGTATATATATATGTATATGTATATATGTATATGTTTTAATTGTTTCATACTATACTTGGGTTTGGGAAGCTATTCTTCCAGAGAGAGGAAGCTCATAGGTTTGGAAGATTCTAAGGATGGCAAGCTAGCCAAATGATCAGCTTTGTGAAGTTTTACCTCATCTATGACTTGAAACTTGGTCCACTTTCTGTGACTCTAGTCCAGACAAGAACCAGAGTCAGACTTTGTATCAAAATCCAACCAAGTAAACGCATAATCTATTTATTTTTCTTTCTAAACATAAAAACAGAAAAATTGATTGGAAATAGGAGAAATACTACATTTGAAGCATGAGGTACAAATACCAATCAGGAAGAACTGAAAATTATCAATGGCGCTGCAGTTCAGTGATGGAGCTTTCAAGAGTTCATTGTTTTTCCCAGTGCTGAAAGAAAACTGAAGTGCCATTGAGTAAATTATACCTAAAGGAGAAATACCTCTACAGATTCACCTATTTAAACACTAGGTCCCCAGATGGTGGCCTGATTAGGAAGACTGTAGATGTTCCGTCAGTTGGAGCCTTGGTTTCCTGGGAGCAAGTCCGGAGGTTTAAAGGCCCACACAACTTCCTCTGACCTCTGTGCTTTCTGACTCACCAACTAGTGAAGTGAAGCATCTCAGAGGCAAAGCCCAGCCATCTTTCTGCTCCCTGATACCATGCCATCCTCACCATGATGGACTGTCTCCTCAAACTGTGAGCCGACAATATCCCTTCCTTGGTTAAATTTCTTCCTGTGAGGCATTTTGGTCACAGCAATGAGAAATGTTAATAACAGGAAAGCCTATTCCTTATGTAAGGGAAAGCACTGTTAAGTAAATCCAAAATGAGAAAACTAAGGGAGAATAAAAGAGAGAGAATGAATGATGTGATGCTGACAGAAAATATGAGAGAAAAGATCTGCACTAGAAATACTAAAGTTAGCTCCAAGGGTAACAAAACCCATAACCAAAACTGAGGGAAAATCAATAGCAAAGACAGGTGTCCTCTTAGGAATCAAAAATATATCTAATCATAATGACAATAACGATGTACCATAAAAACATTATCATCTTCAGTTGAATAAAAGCAAATAATTTCAAAGGATCACAAAAAATGGCAACACTACTGTTTAAAAACCAAAGGAAAACAAAATGAGGGCATCATTTAAGAACAAAGATGAAACGGGTTCACCAATTCCTACAAAAAGTGACATAATTTAGAACAAAGCTAAAGCCTTCAATTTCAACTTTAAAGAAAAAAATTACAATCATTCGTGTAAAAGGCTAAAAATAAATTTAAAGTTACTGTCTTCAAGTTTTATATAATGCAAAGTACCAAAGCATTCTGTTACAAATAGATTAGATTTTGACATAAAGATATCCGATCCAAGAGTATTTTAATCAAGATTAAATTGATCTATGTGCCAGAATAAAATAATAACCCTTATGCTCGAATACAGATGTTTCATAATATTAACTATGAAGAGATGCTTTGAAATTTGCACCTACAGGTATTTTTCAGTTGGCTAGGAGATTAATATGTAAAGATATGGAAAATTCACATAATAGACATTACTCTGATATTTAAATTTACTGATTTAAAATAAGCATAAATTAACTTGATCCTTTGAAACTCAATGGAAAGGATCTTTCAGACCAAATATATGGTAGCCCGAAAGGATAGCAGAGCTGCAATAGACAATTGCTTATCTGAAGACAAAAACAATTAACTTTATAAATATATACTTGCAAATAGTACAATGTATGGCAGAGAGTATTGTAAGTGGCTCTATCACTGGTAGTAATAAAATGTATAGAAGGATTATAAATATACGGTAAGTTTCAAACAAGAAAACATTGGCCAATAATTGATAAAGAAGAACTTTGTCTTACATTTTAGCTTATATGAATTTAAGATAAAATACAACAGCAGAGTTTTCAAAAACAAATACTGTAAAGAACAGATTAAAGATAAACGACAAGATCTGCTCATAATTTGAAACACTCGCAAAATTCAGAATTCATGAAGTGAATCTCGCAGGGTTCTTTCAGAAAACAAAACCTGTAGCATCTTTTTTTCATTAGGATCCGTACAGAGACACACAGCTCAGTTTGTCTTAAGGAGACAGGTGATTTGCTAGCTGTATTTTAGACATGAGTTATGTGTCACTCCTGTGGAAGCGTGCGCTTTCAAGAGGTTAGTGATACTTTATTGAGGGCACAGTCTTTATAAATGCTGTATGATCTCAGTACAGTAGCTTCAAATTTTATTTAAATAATCACACACAGTACTATCAGCTCCTATGGTGAGTTACGCATATTTTTCATAGAAGAATAAATTTTAGTGAGGGGTTCAGTTGGTGAATGATACTGCTCGTGATGTTTTAAAGCTAAGATTGAACTGAGACCATTTGCAAGCTGGAGTGCTAAATCCACTCAGGCAGCTCTCGAGGTTGTTCCACTATAGGCCAACAAATAGCATGGATTTGGATCAGTTTTGCTCTAGTCTGCTTCTCCATGAGTTGGCATGCACTGGATGACAATAAGCACCAAATAAGCCATTGTCAGATGCCTGAATATTTGATGATAATACACTTCACGAGAAACTAAGAAAAGAAAAGACAAGCCGGGCGGTGGTGGCGCACGCCTTTAGTCCCAGCACTTTGGAGGCAGAGGCAGGCAGAGTTCGAGGCCAGCCTGGTCTACAGAGTGAGTTCCAGGACAGCCAGGACTACACAGAGAAACCCTATCTTGAAAAAAAAAATCAAAAAACAAAAAAACAAAACAAAACAAAAAAGAAAAGAAAAGAAAAGAAAAGAAAAGAAAAGAAAAGAAAAGAAAAGAAAAGAAAAGAAAAGAAAAGACAATAAAACAGAGTCGGACCAATGAGATGGTTTAAGGGCCAAGGGTGCTTGCTGTCAGGCCTGATGATCTGAATTTTATCCCCAGAAATCACATGGTGGAAGAAAAGAACTGACTCCCAAGAGTTATCCTTCTATCTCCACATGCATATACATACAATAAAAGCACACATGCACATGCACACACATGCTGGCGCGCGTGCACACGCACGCGCGCGCGCGCACACACACACACACACACACACACACACACACGGGGAGGAAGAGAGAGAATCAATTAACTAATTAATAAATAAATGTAAGAGAAAATCTGAAATTGCTGCCAGTGAAAAATTATGATGTAGTATAGAATGTGGTGTAGAAACTCCTAAAATGAAATATTGATTTTAAATGTAGCACCTTTGTCCTTGGAAGAACATGTTAGCTGCCGTGAATAAACATTTTTGAAAGTGTGTTTCTTACTTTGCCTGCTTTTATTTTCCCATCTTTTTTTATTATATATGAGTTATATTTTAAGAAAATATCATTAGTGCTTTCAAAATATGAAATTTCAAATTTCATCTAAAAGTATTTAAATTCTCTTATATATATATTTAAGAGTCCATATGTTTGTCTGCAATATATTTATCCTGAATTCATGGATTTTTTATTAATATTTTACCAGGATTCTGTTTTCTTTTAGGCTTCAGATACTAAATACTCCACCTTGGAGTCTGTCAGAACATATTAATTCACAGGGGGGCAGGGAAGAAAATGTTACTGGGGACTTTTTATTTCCACTCGGAAGCTGTGTCCTGTTGGTTTCTATGTCTGCATCCTCAGCTACTCTTTAAATAATAAAAAAAAACTTCTGTGAACCTTTTCATGACCTCAGTTAAAAAACATTTTTATTTCTGTAGCTTCAAGAGCCATGGGGAACACAGACTCCCAGGAAGGTTGGCTCGGCCCAGAGAATGAGGAAGCAGCTAAGAGCAAATATTAACCAAGCGAAGGCAGCCTGCTGGAGCCAGAGTAGGAGCAGAGGCAAGTTACAGAATGCTTACATTTTATTGTACTAAGAATTCCCCTTTGGCAATGCCCAGGGAAACACATAGACTAGAAAGGGAGAAAATAACCAGATATATGTGCAACTATCATGTGGCGAAACATAGTTTGAGTATTGTTTTTGTATTAAAGGCTTGAAGACACAGCATGGCTGTATCACCTGCATCAGAATTCTTACTTTATGTAATGGATGTATAAATCCATGCATGTACTTTACAGTAAAATTAAGTAAATGTAACCCTGAATATTAAACAATGTGTATCTTAGTTCTAGAAGAGTTTTGCTCAGTCATTCTCTAGTGTGCATACCTTATTAGCAGCAAGTGTTCTTGTCATGCAATCCATGAGCAGGCTACGGAGATGTATGGCTAAGCCACAAAATTCTCCATAGGAAGGCACGGATATTTTTTATTTGTCTACATTTATTCTTGAGTTTAACTTTTAAATGCAGACCAGGCTGGCCTCAAACTGTCTATGTTGTTGAGGATGAGCCGTTCCTGAACCCCATGCCTCACTTCTTGGGTGCTAGCATTGACAGGTGTGCCCTGCCATGTCTCGCTGTGGTTACACATATTTTCCACTCTGTTTCCTAAAGGACTTATGTGAAGTGCAACATTTAGTCACTTTGTACATTAATTTGCAGATATAAAGATGTCAGGAAAACCCCAGTTCCCATGCAATTTTAATAAACATGCACACAGCACTACCTCCCATCTTCTTCCAAGTTAAAATGCATTCAGCTCTGCTTCCATTAGTCAGCCTGGCACTCCAGTTCCTCCCTGAGTGTGTCTCTGTTGTATGTGTGTGAACACATGTGTTTGTCCACAAAATTGCACCAACTGCATTCTTTCGTGTTTTTAATTCATAATAAGTATTTGAAGATTTTGAAATAGTTTCTTGCTTCCTTACATCTCTAATTAGTTTACAAATACTTACTTGTATCTGTAAATACTTTTTGGCCTAATGCATTTAGCAGGTCTCAAACATAACAAGAATAGAGTGGACAGCAGAGCACAAAGTACCTAGGTCTTGTTTTCAACTGTACAAAATTTCAACTCTGTCCAGGCCTTAAAGCTAGTAGATAAAGTCCTATGGGGAGGGAGTGAATATGTCCTCTTTGATTACAAAGAATACCTTTTTTCCAAATGTATATGATTAATTAAGGTATTGTATTTGTGTATGGCTTGCTGTAGAAAGGAAACATAGGGAAAGATTTAAAAATTAGCTTTATCCTGTCTATAGTTCTAAAACGGTATCTATGTGTAGGTTTTCTCTGTCAGAGTGGCCTAGGGTAATAGAAAGATGCAATAGTTGTTTGATTTAGCCATAGATATCCACTAGCTATGAGAATTTTGTCTTTGAGTTCTATTTACTAAGAAAAGCCCATGAAAAGTCCAAGATTTCTGGAAGTTAAAGTAGGAATAAATTTCTCAAGAGAACAGAAATATGTCTTTCTTGTATTGTGGTTTATATAATATTATTTCACTTTATTGATATAACCACCTTAGTGTATTAATGAAAATAATAATCTAAGATCACCCCCTTTCATAGGAACTAGAAAATCTATTTACTCTTAAATGCCCTATATTCAGATGGATACACTTAAACTCACATTTCCACGAAAAAAAAAAGTTATTATTCTAGACTACGGTAAGGTCTCAAATCTTTATAATTATTCTTAAACTTTGAATTTGTAAGAATTCAAGTGTCTACCCATTTATCTCCAAGCAAAAATGTGTTGCAAAGCCTTCATTACCATATGTGTATCTAAATTTTTTTCCAAAATATTTTCTCTTCTCTTTGTCCATGTATAATACATGGATCCTGGCAAATGGAGGCATTCTTAGCTCACTGTCTCAACTGCGGCTCTGAAGTGTGTGTCCAGATTAGTGCAAGTCATCTATGGGCCTCGGAAGATACGTTTGAGGCAATGAGGTGTTAAAGAGAATGAAGGATAGCGTGATAACTGTGTGACAGACAACAGTATAAAGGATATTTATGTTGTCTGCAAGCTTTAGCAGAAGGCATTAACGCAATTCTGCTGGTACCTGCTTTATTTTCTACTGCATTTTATTTTGCCTTTTCTTCCTCATGCACTTGGTACCATACAGTTCATGAGTAATTGGGGGATAAGGGAATGTTAGTTACTGTCTTAGGTTTGGAACAAGACCAAAGGCAAGGAATGTAAAGAGGACAAACGTTGTGTCACGAAAGTAACACAAGTGCAGTTTGCACGTGATTATCCTGAGAAACTTGGGGACCAAGAGACTTGGCACCAAATTGCATTATGGGCACCAGATTGCGTTATAGGCACCGTGCATATTTTTGGAGAGAAAAGCTGCCATTGCCACCCAGTGGCAACACAAATTATTGCATGGCTCACCTTAGCCCCATATGGAGACTGACAAGGTGTTCTGCATTTTTAAAGGGATAGAAAGTACACTGTATGGCTTTGGTTGTGAGCCTTGCCTTTAACGGCTGAGCCGTCTCTCTTATATCTCTAATTTGTTTGATTTCTCCTTGTTTCTTTCTACCTTTACAAGGAAGTTCTCCCTAGGTTTAAAAGAATGAACCTTTCTAGACAGATAATATCTGTCAATATTTAGGAATTAAGTGGAAAGATCTTAAGTGGACCACAGATACATACGTATTATCATGGGCTTTCCACTTACTAAAATGTAGAATACTACATTTCAGATACACAAGCACTCATTTTTGCCAAGGCTTTAAACTCACTGACATAATTCTCCCTTCACTTTACAGGAGATAACTGTTCCCAACTATGTGATTAGTTATACAAACTTAGACATAGGAGACGCTTATCACCTCTTCAATCTTGTGATAGTATTTTATTTATTTATTCATTTATTTAGTATTTGTGAGTGTATTCATGGAAGGGGGATCACATTTGTTGATTGGGTCATGTCATGGCTCTTATGGGAAGTTCACAGAATATCTTTGCGACCTTAGTCCTCTCCTCTTTACTTTATGCCGATTTGAGGAACTAAACTCGGGTTCCCAAACTTGCATAGTAATTGCGGTGCTACCCTTTCCCACTGAACCATCTTACCAGCCCTGGTCTTACATTTTAGTATTCTACATGAAGAAGAATATTTCTACCATCTTCTGCGTAAGAGCTGATGGTAGCCTCATTTAAGTTTTGAATTCACTAACAATTCAAATTGTCTTCCTTTTTAAAGCAGTTCCTATTAAAATGGTGTTTATTTTCTCCTACAACACACAAATAATTCAAAGGGCTACACTGTCCAGCTGCCAGCTGCCTATCTCTCTGCCTTTCTACTAGACTTCGAAAGAATCTTAACCTGAAGATACAGGACATATTCAGAATTCTCCAACCTTTACCTCCCATTCTGTATGACTAACGCTTGCTCTTTCATTTTAAAACTCTGTAGACATAGTTAGGTCTTGAGTCTGCAAACAGAAGTATTGTTTGTTGTCCACTCACAGGGCAAGGCTGCACAGAGAAAAATAAATCATAGATCATACAGAAAGATTGGAGTTAACATGCTTCATATGAGAGGTGTTTTTACCCAAGAGAGTGAATGACCTTATTAAATGAAAAATGCATTTATATTTTGATATATATATACGTGTATATATATGTGTATATATGTATACGTATACACACACACACATATATATGTATATATACGTGTGTATATATACACGTATATATGTATACATATATCTATATGTATATATACGTATATATATGCACATATATATGTATATGTATATATACACACACATATATATGTATATATACACGTATATATATGCGTATATATGGAGATATATATCCTCACACATATATGCATATATATGCATAAGGCAGTTGACAGCTAAAATGGAAAGTAAGTTAACTGAGATTTGTTTGCCCCATGCCCTGCTCATCAGTCAGTAGGGTTTCACTGGAACATATATAACCATTCATTTACTTTTTACTCAGTGGTCTAAGCCATTTTCAATAAACCAGGATCTGCCAACAACCTTCAAAGAAGAGCAAAAGTATATAAAAAGGTATGCATAAAGAATGTGTACATTAACTGCTTAACACACAACAACACCTTTATTTTAAAGGCACTTTCATTTAGCAGAATCAAATCAAATTTAGAAGTGAATGGAATATCTTCGTGCATATTCACTAGTTAAAACACTTAGAAAATTTTTTTCTTTAAAAGGGAAACATCTTTTCTTTGCCTTACCATTTTCCTCCTAGATTTGTTTGACTTACAGGCAAACGCTTTTATCCAGAAAGAAATCCATCCAAATTAAGATAATAACTTGGCACATTTTTCCCCTTCCCCTCCCCTGGCACATTCTTAAGTATCCATAGGAGTGTGGTCCAGCGTCCACTTATCTCCTCCTTGGATGTGGTGTGGTTACCACATGTTCTTCAGACCTTAAGGGTTAAAAACTGGGTTTTCTGTGTACAGCAATCTATATAGCCAATTTAACGAGCTGATCACTTTACGGTTGATCTTATATAAAATACAAGTATGTCATTTACAGTTCTCCTCTTCACTTACTTTTGGGCTGGTCTTTGAATTTATAAAGTGTTCTTATTACAGATTATGATCATGGTCAAAATCTATTCTGTGACATTTTTGCCACTGGTAGGAGTGACAGCTTGTTTACAAGACAGAAAGAAGGATTTAAGGAGTCAGAGAATAAAGCAGATCTCAGTTGTGTGCACCATGAACTACTCTTTTAAACTTAGGATTGACTATTGAGCAGAGATTTTAAACAATTCTAACTTGAATTTCAAGTACTGAAATAGTCATTTTAAATTTATGTCACTGAAAATTTCCTCAATGTCTGACATCTTGTTAGTTTACACATAGGACTTAGTCTAGAACTCTATTTTCATTTATTTTATTATTCTCTTTACTTTTGGGAACCCCCATTGCCATCTAATGTCATTCTTCATTTCACTCTGAACGCCCCTTCTGTCCACCCTCCCTCACTGACTACACTATTACTCACACAGTAGATTTGAATATAGATTATATTTTCCAATTTGTAACTACATATTAAGAACATACTAATGGCAAGATTGTATGTAAAGAATATATAAAACAGGCTGGACAGATGGCTCAGAGTTTAAGAGCACTGCTTGCTCTACCAGAGGTCCTGAGTTCAATTCCCAGCAACCTCATGGTGGCTCACAACCATCTGTACTGAGATCTGATTTCCTCTTCTGGTGTGTCTGAGGACAGCTACAGTGTACTTATATACATAAAAGAATGTAGAAAACACTTCTCCTTAGAAATAATGCCTCACAGATATAGGGACTTATAAATGGAGATTGATAGGCCTTTTTCTGGACTCACACTTTGCATCTCTATTTGAGGTAGTTGTTGCCTAGAAGTCTTAGCCAGATTTTACCCTTTGACTATCTATGGCACATATTCACTTCAGTGGCTGAAGTGATACACATGTGGAAAAGAATTTACAATGCAAATTTACACTCAAGACTATGTCTCCACTGGTGAAAACTGGAAAAACCCTCATCTTGTAAAAATGTTATAATTATCTTATCCCTGTCCATTGGTTACAGGTCCTAACACTGTGCTTTACCAGTCTATGGAATATCACTCTGCCCGTTGTACAAAGATTGGGTGGCATTGAGTATGATGTCCTTGTGTTAACACAATGTTTTGTATTGCTCAACTTGATCTCAGTAGAAGAGGTAAATGAAACCATTAAAGATGCCAAAGGTCATCTAAAATGAAATCTAAAATTTCTGCTCTAAAATGAAGAGAATATCAAAAAAGAAAGAGCTTGAAACATGGAAATAAGCCTCATGGACAGTGAAATAGTTTCTCAACCTGAACTATTAAACAACCATTTCTGAGGCTTACAAGAGCTCTCAAATTGCATGTTTCACAACAGTTAGCATGTAGAAGGGAATCAGCAGCAAAAGGTCTTTGTCAACAACAAAAACAGCATGAGCTGTTCTTGAAACCAATGTTATTTCTTAATTAACTGTTTGTTATTTTAGCTGCAGTAATTGTTGTTTTAATTTTTTTTAGAAAACATACAAATAATGATTTTTCTCTAAACTCTGCTGAACCTCACAGGTAATGAACAGGCATATGGGTAACAAAGGATAGCAAAGCTGCTTTCTTTAAATGTGCATCTCTCTTCTAGCACTTTCCATGTCTGTGCTCTACCTCATCAGTCCAATAACAGACTCAAACTAAATTAATGCCATAATTTTTTAGCATTAAATTCCAGATAAAGAGCATTATTTTTCAAACTGAACACTTATAGTCAACTGAATTTCCAGACTACAGTTCTCAAGTTTTGGAAAACTGAGACACAGATGTGTACCAACGCTCCAGTGCCATCCAGAACACAATGCAATTTCCTATTAGAGGCCAAACATCTTTCCTTCTATGTAATGGGAATAGTCTTTTCTAAAAGTGAAGAGTAAAGAGATCAGAACATTTGGAGAGACTCTAAAGGCTTGCTTTTTATCTGATGTTGATAAAGAATAAAAATCCCCAGCATAATAATGACTGGATCTTTTAAAACACCCACAGAAATTCTATTCCCACGAATATTCAGTACTTCAAACATGAAAACTTGTCCCACAAAGGCAATTAATTTTTCTCTTTTTGATGTGTGTAGCATTTGTCTCAGCTACCCTTAGGGGACAGAACCCTTACCATTAGCACTAAATGTCAAATTGAAGCAGGAAGGTGCCACATATTGCCTTTATTTTACTAGATAGTGAAGCCTTTGTGATTGGCTTATTATGGCTGGCCTCACCACTATACCAGACTGGCCCCCCAAAAGAAATAATCTATCCAGTAAATTCAGCAAAACATATAATAGAATATTGAAGAAATATTTTTAAGAGAAGAAAAAAAAGCACATTTGAGCCTATTGGTTTAGAGGCTCTAGTCTGTAATCAATTGACTCCATTGTTTTAGGACTCATGGTACATCATGGTGGAAGTGTATTGTGGAGCAAAATTGTTCATCCTATGGACAAGAAGACATGCTTTAAAGATCAAGAGAAGGCCTGGCTCCCATAGCCCTCTTCAAAGACATCCCCCAGTTACTTAAAGACTATCCCTTCAAATATATTCCTCAATTGCCTAAAGACCACACTGTAGACCCCATCTCCTAAAGACCACACTGTAG
>JADRCD010219795.1:73-12374 GCA_019843815.1 Montemys delectorum
AAAGAAAGAAAGAAAGAAAGAAAGAAAGAAAGAAAGAAAGAAAGAAAAAAAAAATAGAGAACTCTGAGGCACAGGAGGTGTAGAAGGGAAGAAGGGACAGGAAGAATGGAAGTCACCCAGAAATCCAGTGGTGTTGGCATTATTAGTTGCTCCGCGGGACCAGAACACAAGCCAAACTACTCGTGGAGACTCTTTGGATGCCCTAAGGCTGAGAACCCTCCTAGAGTCTCATCTGTAGCTCTCTGTCAGGAGCAAAGCTATTCTGTGTTTGGAGCAAGGGGGAGCAATGAAACGCTGAGATCCTTTGGGGTGACCATCTGCTGCATGTTTATGGTGACTGCTGCTAGAAAATGTATCAAGCTCTAGACCCAAGCTATGGATGACAAGGAAGATGAGTGCTGCAAAGCTCAAAAGATGGAGCAAAATGTGTGCAAACTGCTGGGCAGTACTTGGTGCATCAACACCTCACTTCACCTCTTTCCTGATCCTGTTTTTTCTGGCATGGGAGGGAGATGACATTCGGGACCCTAGTCTGTGTTTAAATCTTGGCACTACTTATTGTCACTTGGCCAATATCATGGCTCTTGGAGCTGAGAGTTTCTCAGTTGTAAAATAAAAACAATGGAGATATTATGCATGTCAAACTGGGTAATGATTGCCATAGAGAAAGCCTTCACTAATAAGAGTTGTTATTGCTGGCATACAGAATTATCATTCTCATTGCTTCTGATCTCACTGTGCTTTAATAGAAAGTGGTGTGGAAGTCTGTGTGTGTGGTGGCATTTATGTTCCTGGTGCTGCAGGACCTTATTTCTTTCAGGTTGCACATTTTAATCTAGGTCGCTGAATGACTCCATAAACAATATACTTGACAATGAAGCAAATAGTGTACCAGAGAGACACACTTTAGTTATTCCTCTGTGGCCTTGAGGGTATTCCCAGAGCTCTGGGTTTCAGGGTTCTATCTGATCCTCAAGCAGTAGGAAGAACAACAATATGAAACAACCAGACGCCCCTTGAGCTCCCAGGCACTAAACCACCAACCATGGAGGGACCCATGGCTCCAGCAGCATATGTAACAAGGAAAGACCCTTGTCCAACATCAGTGAGAGGAGAGAACCTTGCTCCTTTGAAAGCTCGATACCCCAGTGTAGGGGAATGCCAAGCTGGTTTAGCAGGAGTGGGTTGGTGGGTGGGGGAATACCCTCATAGAAGCAGGAGCAGTGGATATGGGGTAGGGAGTTTTCAGAGGGGAAACCAAGAAAGGGGAAAACACTTGAAATATAAATAAAAAAAAATATCTAATAAAATAAAATTCTTCTTCTTGTAGTCCTCAACAGAAGGTCTAACTTCAGTTCCCAGCTTTGACTGAATCGAAATCCAATCCTACCTCTTCATTCAGTCCTCAAACCTGGTCAGGGTATTGTAGGAAATACACAGAAAGAGCTTTTATTTGCCTCAGGTTACTAGTGGAGCTTCCTTGGTACTCAAGTTTTGGCACAGAGATATGACTTTCAAGTGAGCAACAGGCCATGGCACTTGGGTGCTAGAGGGAGTGGCAAGAGATTTCATAAATTAAAGTGTATCAAAACCTTATAATGAGTCTCTGGTGAGGAAAGAATATTTCTTTCTCTACACTCCAAGACAGCAGGCTCTATGACTGATATGCAGCCTAAAAGGCTGGAGTCAACAGGATATGAGACGACCTTCCTTGGCTGTCCTTTGCTCCCTGGGGTGAGTATTCCTGATGCTGTTTCTCTTCCCTGTCTGTCTGTCTCTTCCTGTCTGTCTCTGTTTATCTATTTCCCTTCTCCTGTCCTCACTGCCCCCAAACAACCTTAGTCTTGCTGACTTATAGAACTAATCTGGGCCTGGTGGTATACTTTACAGACTCCAGTCTGGTTTTTATTGTGGAAACAGGAATAAGAGAAAACAAAGAGCCTTCTGGATTGAGGTGAGCTGATGTTATGCTTAACAAAGTCATGTACCTATTCTTTCAGACACCACCCAGAGGCAAAGTGCATTAATCCCAAGACTCTAAAAGCACAATGTGTATGTTAACGAGCTGGGAGAAGCAAGTCAGTATGTGTTTCTTAAATGCTCTTCTCTACCCCTTCTTGGTCCTGTAAGGCACTTGGGCCATGTATTCAGTGTTATAGACTAAGTAAGAGCATTCAGCTTGAGGAAATTCAGCTGTGAGGACACAGGAATGAAGACCCTTTTGTGCTCCATCCCATCCAAGCTCCTAAGCACTGAGGTTGTAGCAAACCATACACTCTAACTCATACATGAAGTATCCATTACATCCAAAACTCTTATTATTTATTTACAAGGGCAATCCAGGTTCATTGCTTTGTCATTTTTGAGTAGCTGGTTTATGGTAATATATGAATAATTCAATTCAAAGAATGAATTTTGTTTTAAGTAATAATTACTAAGCATTTTGTAGCAAATTATTCTTTGAGTTTTTATACATCTGTACAATGTATTTTGATTATCACATCAACTTTCATTTCTCCCCTCCAATGGCCCACATCCATCCCTCTTACAATTTCTTTCAGTTTAAGAAATATATTTACAACCTATTAAATCCAATTAATATTGCCTGTATGATCAAGTGAATGGAGCCATCCACTAGAACGTGAGCAACATACCAATGGCCACAGTCCCCCAAAAAACTGTTCTTTCCCCTCCCAGCAGCCTTCATCTGCCATTAGTTCCTCAGCTGTGGTGGGCACCTTATGAATCCCTTCCTCTGATGGAATTTTGATGTAATCTTATGTAAGTCTTGCATAGGTAATCATGGGAGCCGTGCCATGTCCAGAAGACATTTAACAATATTATTTCTCATCTCCTAGATCTTACATTATTTCTGACCCTTCTTTTATAATATTCCTTGAGCCTTGGTGGTATTGTGGTTGATATAGATGTCCCACTTAAGGCTGAGCTTTCAGTTTCTTATTCTCAATACATTGACCAGTTATGAATCTCAGTATTAACTACTAACTACTGTAAAAAGAAGCTTTTATGACCAATGTTGAATGCATATACATGTATATATGTATATGCATAAAATCATATTAAGAAGGCAGTATAGCAACATGACCATTTAGCAAAAATACAATATGTTCTCCCTTAGGTATGTGAACCACTCCCAACCATGTGCTTTTGACTAGGTTTACAATACCAGGCATGTATTCTGTCCTATGGAGTGGGCCTCATATCCAAGCAGAAATTGGCTGGTTACCTTTGAAACACTCATGCTACTATTGCACCAGTGGTTACTCTGGCTTTACAGAATTCAGGGCTGGATGAAAATTATTAGACCTCTGTATGTAGAAAATCATAATTAGACCTCTGTATAAAGAATTCTCTTTCTAAGAATTTTTCAGGTGCTTGGGCCTTTGGAAGCTAGTTTAGTTGGTGCTCTTAGAGTGTAGTGTGTGAGTCCCTGCAGACCACATCTCTTTCTAACCTATAAAAGATTGATTTAGGAGTTGGGAATGTGTACTTTCAGTTTCATACTCACCATGTGAGAGATAAAATGTTAAAAGATAAGTTTTTCCATAGTTGATATTCTCTGATCTTCATTAATATTAGCCATTCAAGTCTCTGTTCCCCTGGCCAAATAGGATGCTTTCCTTGGTCAAGTCTAGGTAGAGGAGTTTCTTGTTGTTGTTCTTTTGGTTTTCCTCATGGCTACCTTCAAGATGAGGTCTTCCTGATGCTTTCTAGCTCCCCCTTCCTTCCTTCTCTCTGTCCATGTCTTCCTCCTTCCATTTCCCTAACCTAGAAGTCCATACAGCACTGAAAGTACATGTGACAAAACTACTCAGGATCTATAGCTCATACTTATAAGAAAAATAAATTCTATGTAGTTCAAACAGATTTAAATGTAAAAAGTAGCAAATGAGATTTTTAAAAAGTTACTTTGAAGTATAAATGTGGTGTTTTTCTAAAGAAAAAACAGCTCCCAAAAGCCTTGAAGACTTTTAAATGTAACCTCATAATGCTGAAATATTTACATGTATGCATAATTACAGGAAAATAAAAATATTATAAATGTTTCTTTGAAGTTCTTTTGCAAAACTACTTATTCATTAAGGAGAACTATAATGATTTTAAACACAGGAAATAAATCTTACTTAAAATTTTTATTAAAGAAAACTTAACAAGCATATTTTGCTTTGTTTTGACCTCTTGAAAGAAAGTCTTACTTACTCTGTAGCCCAAGTTATATTGGACCACACTGTATATTTTGGCCAGACTCGAACCTGTGTTGGTATTTCTGCTTTATAATTTCAAGTGCAAGGATTATATCTGTGAGGGAATAGTTTTGAATAAGTTATTTTCACAATGTGCTAAAGATGAATCAGTGAACAGAATAATGGTAACGTCTTCTTCAATGACGCATACATAATGAAGACTGATATTCTCTATCAAATATTGTAAAAATATTATTACTTGGCAGGCTGAGACAGAGGGTATATGTGTATATGTGTGTGTGTGTGTGTGTATGTGTGTGTGTGTGTGTGTGTGTATGTGTGTGTATTCACATACATAGTGATGCATAGTGAACTATGTTGAGAAAGAAGCTACATGGTTATCTAACATTTGTAAGGATGGAAGATTTGTGGATAGGATGCATATGAAGTTGTCTGCAGGTTTTAATGCCATTGAAAGCTCAGAGCTAGAAAGAATTTCACAGTTGTCCTGAATTGTCACTTGGGTTGAAAGATAGGATCAGTATCAATGGCCCTTTGGGCACAGGCTGTCTTAGATCAAAGATCATACTATTGATGAGACATTTCAGTTTTACGAGATAATTATAAAGAGATTTTCAGTTGTGGGCTGAGAGAAAGAATATTTTATTCCTGTGTCTTAGTTAAGGTTTTAATTGCTCTAAACAGACATCACATTCATGGCAAGTCTTATAAAGGACAACATTTAATTGGGGCTGACTTACAGTTTCAGAAGTTCAGGCCATTGTCATCAAGGCAGGAACATGGCAATATCCAGACAGGCATGGTGCTGGAATAGTGCTGAGGGTTCTAGATCTTCATCTGAAAGCTACCAGCAGAAAACTGGCTTCCAGTCAGCTAGGGTGAGGATCTTAAGCCCATGCAATAGTGACACAACTACTCCAACAAGGCCACACCTCCTAATAGTGCTAGTACCTGGGTGAAGTATATGCAAACCATCACATCTTTTATCACACAATACGTACAAAAAGAAAGAAGGGAGAAAGAAAGAAAGGAAGGATGGGAAGGAGGGAAGGAGGGAGAGAGGGAGAAACGAAGGGAGGGAAGAAGTAAAGAATACCCTTCTTTATCTAACTGCTTTACAATTCATATCAATGTTGTCTTCATTTCTTCTTGCCTTTACCTCATGTCTCTTCCCATCATTCCACAAAAATGAGATACAGCCTTTGTGATACAATTGTATTTATTTTTAAAGCCTAAAGTCAGAATGTATTAGTCCTGTATAGAGTCATATCTATGCACTGTAGCCTCCATTCTAAGAACGGGTGATCACCTTTAGATATGCTTGTGGAGGTTAGAGGGGACATTTGCAAAAGTGGTGGTTTGTTGATATCTGATGTTAGTAGGTGAATCTTGTGGGTGGGCAAAGGAACAATGTGTGCTAAGCCCCTTGAAGGAGGTGGACTAGTGTCTGAGGTTAGGGATGAGATTGAGTAGAGTCGGAATGGTACGAGATTACATTAGAGAAAACCATTTCTACAAATCACACTGGGCCTTATAATAACTGGACTTTAACTTAGAGACAGTGAGAAAGCTTCTGATCAAGCAAGACAATTGATCACACACACACACACACACACACACACACACACACACACACACACGTAAAAGCTGAAGGGATGTCTCAATGGGTAAAGTGTTTGCTGTAAAAGCATGAGGTACTGAGTTAAGATCTCTAGCACTCACATAAAAGATGGGTCTAGGCATGGAGGCACAAGCCTGTGATCCGAGTACATAGCGGCAGAGACAGGTGTATTCCAGGGACTTCCTACCATTGTAGCTAAAATAAAATGATAAGCTCTAGGTGCAATGAGATATCCTGTCTTAATATAATTAGGTGAAGGGAAGTTGAGAAAAGGCATCCTGATGTCAACCTCTGGCTTTCATGGGTGAGCACACACATACTACACACGCACATACACACACACACACACACACACACACACACACGACATAAACAATAATAAAAAAGGAAGGAAGGAATACCCCTCTTTTTCTAACTGCTTTATAATTCACATCAATTTGTCTTCATTCTTGCATTATCACGTGTCTTTCCCCATCATTCCACAAAGTTACACCCTTTGTTATACAGTTGTGATCATTTTTCAAATGTTTTCAATTTAACTCAGGCTAAATTTTTTACACTAAATAGTAATACCTTCAGTTCAAGCTACAATAATTTATTTTTCATATTTCTGCACATGTGTTGCTTACTCCACAGCCACGTGGCAGAAGATGTTCTGCATGGAAACGTTTCCCTTGTGCCCTTCCTGGTCATTTCTTTTTAATTAGATATTTTCTTTGTTTATATGTCAAATGATTTCTCCTTTACCAGTTTCCCCTCCAAAAAACAAACAAACAAACAAAAACAACAAGAGCAAACCCCTGTTGCCTCCCCCCTCCCCATGATTGCCACCCCACCCTCTCCCACTTATTGGCCCTGGCATTCCCCTACACTGGCACAGAATCTTCACAGGGCCAAGGGCCTCTCCTCCCATTGATGATCGACTTTGCAATCCTCTACTATACACATGCTGCCAGAACAATCAGTCCCACCATATATGGTCCTTGGTTGGTGGTTGAGTGTCTGGGAGCTCTGAGGGTACTAGTTAGTTCATATTGTGGTTCATCCTAAGGGGCTGCAAACCCTTCAGCTCCTTTGGTCCTTTCTCTAATTCCTTCATTGGGAACCCTGTACTCAGTTCAATGGATGACTGTGAGCCTCTACATCTGTGTTAGTCAGGTACTGTCAGAGCCTCTTAGGAGATAGCTATATTAGGCTAGTTTGTCCTTCCTTCAGTTTCAGCTCCATAGTTAGTCTCTGCTACTTCTTCCATGGGTATTTGGTTCCCCTTTTTAAGAAGGAATGAAATGTCCACATTTTGATCTTCCTTCTTCTTGAGTTTCTTGTGGTTTGTGGGTTGTTCTTCCTGTATTCCGAACTTCTGGGCTAGTAACCACTTATCAGAGAGTGCATACTATGTGTGTTCTTTTGTGATTAGGTTACCTCACTCAGGATGATATTCTCCAGATCCATCCATTTCCTTAAGAATTTCATAAATTTATTATTTTTAATAGCTGAGTAGTACTCCATTGTGTAGATGTACCACAATTTCTGTATCCATTTCTCTGTTGAGGGACATCTGGGTTGTTTCTAGTTTCTAGCTATTATAAATAAGGCTGCTATGAACATGGTGGAGCACGTGTCCTTATTACATGTTGGAGCATCTTCTGGGTATATGCCCAGGAGTGGTATTGCTGCATCCTCAGGTAGTACTATGCCAAATTTTCAGAGGAACCACCATTTTTTATCCCTGGCTAATCATTTGGTTTTTGATACTTCAACTTTTACTTTTATATTTGAGCTTATTAATATCTTTAGTCTTTGGCTTAATCTAACCTTTTAGCTACTCACTGTGACTCATGATAATGCTTTTGTCAATACTATATTTCTTTTAATTGTCTAATAGCCTTTCACTACACGGATATACCACAGCTTATTTGGCTATTTGTTTGTTATCATTTGAGTCACTGGAGTTCCTTATGTACTGAACTGTCATCACCATTCCTAAATGTGTTTTACATGGGATATGCATTTTAATTTACCTTGAGATAAGATCTAAGAGTAACATAATAGGTGTGTATTAGATGCATATATTTACATATTCTTTGTATCCATTGCATATTCCACTAAGGAATATATGAGCATTCCAGTTGCCCATCCTATTTACCAATACTTAGTCTGTTTACAGCCAGTTCAAGTATTTAAATCTGATTCTCATTGATGAGTAAATCCTTGCATCTGCACAATATTGTGTCAAAATAACTTCTGTCTTTATTACTGTAGCTTTATTGTATTAAACTTACATATCACACATAGCCATCTTGTTCTTTTTCATGATTATCCTAACTACTATAGATTCTTTATACTTCATACCATTTTTGAGACTGATTTTAAGCATGATAAAAAGCCTTATAAGGTTCTGAGTGTACCTTGCATTTACTTTATGTACTAATTTGAGAAGAATAGATATTCTAGCATAATTGAGTCTTCTTCTAATATGTGAAAATAGAATTTTGACTATCATTTGTCTCAGCGGGAATTTATAATTTTAAACATAAGTCTTATATATAGCTTATTAAATGTGTCTCTTGATTTTCTTCATGTTTTGATATTTAATTTTTTCACTTATAATGGATTGATAGAGTATTGAAGTTTTCTGTACATCTATAAATTTTTGCACATCTATCTTTTCTTTCTGTGTTTTTGATTACTATACCTATAAATTTAGTGGATTTATGGATCTCAAATTGTAAGGCTATCTCATTTATAAATATATAATGTTATTTTTATTTCTTAACTGAAGGTTTTTATTTAGTCTTCTTGTTTTATGAACTGGCTAAAACTTCTAATACATTGTTAGATAAAAGTCATCAGAATAGTTATATTTACCTCAGTTCCCATATTAGAAAGACAGTATTAAGTTTCTCCTCAATAAATTTGATGATATTTAGTGTTAGATTTTTTTCATAGATTTTATTTTTCAGTTTAAGGAAGAATTTGTTATGTATCTAATTTTCTCGGAGTCCTGAATCAGTCGGTGCTGATTTACTTCCAGTGTCCTTCCTGACCTTCTAGAGATGGTTGTTAATTTTCCTCTTTGATTTTATTAACATTGCAAATTAATTATTTATCTCATATTAAGTCAACTTTGCATTTATAGAATAAAATGATAACATTTTAATTATGGATTCTTCTTGCTTAGTGTGGAATTGAGAACTATTCATGTTCTATATTCACTACAAAGTTGCTAAGTAGATTTATTTTCCTGTAAAGTCTTTGGTGTAGAGATCAATCTGACCTAATGAAATCAATTGGAAAGTGCTTTCTTCTCAACTTACTAGGAGACTAGAAGTGTAAGATTTGCATTTTTTTTCCTTAAATATTTGATATGATATATCAGACAAACCATCTGGATCTACAGTTCTCTGTGTAGGAAGGTTTTAGCTATGAATTTCATTTGTTTAACATACATAGGGATATTCAGCTTCATTTATTTTTGAATCAGTAGGTAGTTTTTATTGTTCAGAAGATTTTCCGTTTTATCAGGTGCTTCAGCTGGTTTCTTTTCTAAGGTATCTTAATTTGTTCTCTGAATTTCATAATTAAAATAAAATTAAATTGTACCTCTACTTCATAGCAGGTCAGTTATATAAGGAAATAAATTCAAACTTGTTGGAGTATAATTTTGTGCCAGATGAAAACAAAAGTTTCAATTCTTCTACAGCTTGTCCTAGAAATTCCAACTGTAGAAATTTATTCTGGGGAAAAAATATAAATATCTAAGGGTACTTAGGGTATTTTTTTTTAAACAATGAGCATAGAAAAACACAGAAACTGATAAACAAAATGTTTGACAATAAAAGAATAAAACATCAACAAAACATCAACATTATTGAGTATTATGTAAGAGAAAAGGTGCAATAATGCCTGGTTTTATGAAACTGTATATTTTACATGTTGCTAACTGAGCTAGAAAAGGTTGCACAACAGATTTTCATAGCACTCTCCTTACAGGAATATGAAGATCCATAGTTAGAAATCCCTCTAAAATTACATGACAAGCTGGGCTTTAGTAATTAAAAAAAAAAAAAAAAAAAAAAAGAGGAAGGAAAATTATTCCCAATTTATCCCCTTAGGTGCCAATGTGACATTTCAGAGTGAATAGGCATACTTAAAATGAGAACCTACACTCAGACAAATGTTTTATAATGCACACATAGTCTGCTCTCTCCAGCACCAAACAGATTTCTGATTTGCATTTTGTCAGTTCTTCCAGGTTGTGAGCATAGCTGTCTTCAGAAGCTTCCTCTGCTCTTCCTACTTGGAAGTGGTCCAGCTGGGACTCAGCAACACACCGCAGGGAAAAAAAAAGAATAACGAGAACCGTGCTGGAACACATGCAGATGGACATATATTTAGAAGAGGGAAAATCCCAGACATTCTATACAGTGTGATTAGAGCTGCGGGTGGAACTTCTCCACAGTATTCCTCAGGGTCACGGCCGGTACTAGCCTGTGTAAGTAACACAGATGGTGGATGTGGCAGGCTTCATGAAAGTTTTAAGGTCTAGTTAAGGCTTTCGCTTGATTGAAATGCAGGCATTAAAAAATATTAGTGCACATTTTCCGGGAACATGATGATGTCTCTGAGAGAGTGGATCTTATTCCGGTTCTGAATGACTTAGATTCATAGGAAGAGCCTGAGATAATGAACTGAGAAGATGAACTTTTTTTGTGTCTGACACAGTCCAGACAACAGGCCTTGGGGCATTGTGGGAAGGTATCCTTAGATTAAGAACTCCCCGATCAACAAGATTTCAGTTTCCCCAACTAAAAGACTTGGAAAAGTTCTGCAACTTAATTGGCCAAAAGTGAAGATAACTGAAAGTTTTTCCCCTGATCTCCCCAGATAGCTTGCCGAGAGACCTCTCTGAACATGGGTTAATTAAGAACACATACCTCAGTGACTTTAGTTCCTTCGGGAAGGAGAAAAGAGGTGGAGGGGAGAGAGGAGAAGGACAAATTCTCAAGTCAGTACAACATGTTCATTGCCAGACTTCTTCCTAAGCTCCTGTATAGATAGATGCCCCTGCCCTCTTCACCATGAGGGGACGCCTCAGCAGATTGTACAGCTCAGCACTAGCCAGGAAGCAATTTATTTCTGCTGAATCTGTAGAATGTCAAAGGCAACATGAAGCCCCTCTAAAGAGGTCAGTTCTTTGTAAAAATTCTGAAGGAGAAACTAGAGGGGCTGGGGTGGAAAGTCTGGGACTTCGGTGTCTTACAGAAATGAAAAAAATAGAGCTGTAGACTGGGGGAGGGGCAGCAGGTTGGACAGCTCAGCACAGTCTCATACAGTATGCCCTTTTAGATCTGGGCTGCCCTAATAGAAATCAGAGGACTGCCCCCTGATCTGCCTTTTCTTCATTTTCTGCTGTTAACCCAACAGCTATGAAAGAAAGGCAGACATTGATCCCTCCTAACCATTTTAGCCTTGAATTCTAAGACTGTCCATTAGTAAAGCAGCCACAGAGAAATAGAAAGGGTAACTGAAGGAAGGGCAGAGAGGAAGGATAGTGTTGATGTGAAAAAGGAGAAGAGACTACGGTGAACAGGACTGAGGAAAGATGGCTGAACTAGTCTTGACCAGGATATCTAACACTTAACCTATGCCATCTGCTCACACATTGATCAGCTGAAAAATTTCCACACTATTCCTGTGGGTCAAAATATACTATATATATGGTGTTATATATGTATACATGTACATATGTATAATTATATATGTACATATAATGTTTTATATAAACATGCATAACTTGTATATGACAGTCTTTAACACAGCTTTGAAGATGTTCTTGTTTTCATTGAGTGTATATTTTAATGTCATAAATGAAAAACAAACAAAATTACATTTCTTAGTAATGGTTTCTACATCATAAAATTAGAGAACTAATTATTATGCAACCTATTAATTTTCTGGCATGTGGTTTAGTACATATATTTTCTCTGAATATAAATTCCACAGGGCATGGATTTTTCCATTTGTCTTCCTCATAGTTGTGTAGTTCAATATTAAGAAAGAGAATAAGCAATTAGATATGTAATATCAGGTAATAAGTGCTATGAAGAAAACTAGAGTTAACTAATGAGCATGCTTCCTTGTTTTGGGAACAGTAACTGGAAAGAGGTTTTTGAGGAAATGACAATTAAGACCACAGAAGTGAGGAACAGAGAGACCCAGGTATCAGAATAGCTGATATTTTGGGCTCTTATCCAAATCAGCTGTTATCTGTCATTATTTCTAGTCTTTTGAGGATAAACACAGAAAAGAATGAATCTGTTTTGGAAAATTACCACCATCCCAGAGTTTTCACGTGGAGATACTAATGTTCTGTGATGTTTTAAAATCTGAGGACGGCGAGAACACTGGCCAAGACACTGATCTGACCTTTGCTATATTGACTTTTGGATGG
>JADRCD010219796.1:0-10560 GCA_019843815.1 Montemys delectorum
GGGTTCCTGATAGGGTCACCCCCATGGCAGTCCTTCTTCCACCTTCGGTCTATGGAAACAGTAGCTTGTGCCCCATTTCAGTCAACCCCTTGAAAGCTGGGTTCTGTTCCTATCAAAACGGAATCACTTGAATTTTGACAACTACACAAAGCATTCTAACTTGAGTAACAGACTCTGTAACACTCTCAAACACTGTCTTTGCTAAGTACTTCCCTCTTCAGTTGTACATACATACTATGTATGGATACAGCCTGACATGGGTGCAGCCATCTTGAGTCATAATTGTCACAAAGGCTCCCAGTAACCGTAGTTGGATTTTCTTTCACTTTCTCAACAAACAATAAATAAGTAAGTCACACGTTGGGCCTTAGAGTCAGACCCTGGCTCTGGGGATGTGCTCACTGCTTAGATCATACTTTCAGATAAACCAGGTACATTCTAGCACAGATGAAGTCACTTTTCTTAAACACAACACCTCTTTCCTATGCAGACTGGAAATACAACTGGTCTTGCTACCCCTCCCCAACCTCCCTTCTGTTGGCAAGCCCCCAGCAAACTGAACCCTGGGCAGTCAAATCTGTCTGCCTCTCTGGCCTCCCAGGACCTGAGAACTACTCCTCATAGAGGAGATCTGGGTTTGTCCAGGGGATACTACTGAGTGTGCTGTCTTCTCCTGACTATGCTCCAAATCCTTTGCCCTCATTTTCTACTGCTAAGATGTGTATAGTTCTCAAAATTATCTCCAGGTAGTTTCCTCTCAACTCTACTCCTACCCTCTCTAAGCTCCAATCCTATTTTTTTTTAAAAAAGACTTATTTACTTACTATATTTAAGTACACTGCAGCTGACTTCAGACACACCAGAGGAGGGCATCAGATATCATTACGGGTGGTTGTGAGCCACCATGTGGCTGCTGGGATTTGAACTCAGGACCTCCAGAAGAGCAGTCAGTGCTCTTATTGGTTGAGCCATCTCTTCAGTCCCTCCAATCCTAATTTTTATTGTCCTAGTGATAACTTCAAATTCTGCCTCTAACTTCAACACTGTTAAGAGAGCAAGATTACCAACCTCCCGGCCTTTCCATCCACCACTCTATTCCAAAAGTGCCTCAAATTCTCATCTGACTTGCAGCTGACAGCTCCCTCCAACCCAGCTTTGGTCCCAAGTTCTTTTTTAATGAATAGTGGCTTAGATTCAACATAAACACTACAATCAACTACAAATATAAACCTCTTTCTACCCACCAATTTTATTATGCCCTTGCTACAATAACTTGTTACCTCCTTGTTACAGTGTAAGAAGTATTTCTGAGAGCACATACTAGAAAGCTTCCTGCTGGGTAAGACTAATTTCAAGATCTGCAGGGTCTCTGCTCAAGGTCTCTGGTCTGGATTAACATGTCCACTTATTTTTGCTACTTAAAATTTTGATGTTTCCTTCCTCTACCCTGTCTGAAAACATCATCTGAGAAAACAGGAGGTACATACACTAATCTCTGCTTTATAAATACAAATGTCTTATTAAACTGTAATGTATATCACAAGTCTAGTAAACTGCACATTCTAGACAGTGGGAACTACTCTCAGCCACCAAATTCGGTTACTCCCAAGCAGATTTAATTCTCTAGGCATCTGGCAACATTAGGAAACAAACCTGGCTTTTACAGCTTGAGAAGATGTTCTTGGCATCTCCAGTGTCTAGAGGGTGGAAGACGGATGCTGCTAATCATCCTACAGATAGAGTGCAGTCCTCCCCATACACCCAAGTTATATGACCCAAGTCACATCACTGCTGAGAAACCCTGAGCCATTAATGTCTAACTAATATCTCTAGGTGGGTGGACACATGGACCAACATCTTGCAATAATGATGTGGTTAAAGATGAAAGAATAGCCGAGCCAGGTGAAAAGTCTGTGAGTTCAAGGCCAGGCTGGTCTACAGAGTGAGTTCCAGGACAGCCAGGGTTACACAGAGAAACCCTGTCTCGGAAAAACTAAAATCAAAACAAAAAACAAAAAACAAAAAAAAAAAAAACAAGAGAGTCAACGTCATTCTTCACAACAAAGAATTCCTGGTCAGCCTTGGATACACAGAACCTTGTTTTGAAAATTAGTCAATTAATTAATTGAAATGTAGAGTTTTGACAACCAACATGATAACTCTTTGAGTTGGTAGAAGAGATAGCCCTAAAGAGTAAAATTTCTTTGCTCTGTGAGATATTAGGTAGCCAATTTATTTTCTAATTCATTGGCTTCATTCCAACATTCTTTGTTTTGTTTGAGGCAGGGTCTTACTATGTAGGCCCAGGAGGCTTGAAAAACACTATTTAGAAGAGGCCTGGCCTTGAACTCACAGATCAGCCAGCTTGTACTTCCTGAGTGCTGGGATTAAAGTAGTGGTTCTCAACCTTGCTAATCTCCCAACCCTTTAACACTGGTCCCCATGCTGTAGTGATTCACAACCATAAACTTTTCGCTGCTGTTTTGTAACTGGGATTTTGCTGTTATGGATTGTATTGTTGAAGTATCTGTGTTTTCTGATGGTCTTAGTCTACCCTTATGAAAAGGTCAAGCCCCAGGTTGACAACCACTGGACTAAAGGCATGGGCCACCATGCCTACTGCTTATGCCCTTGCTAGCTAGTTCTGGTTCATGAGTTACCTGCCTGTCTGAAAGTTTGCTTGTGACTTTAAAAGGTGTTTTACTCTTTGGGAGTTTGTAGGACCCACTAAGATACCCAAGCACATACCTATTAGAGGTACTAGCCTAAGTGACCCCCAAAAGGCATCTGGTTACCTGTTTAAATACAAGCTTGCCATATTTTAGGTCCCAAAATGAGTCCTCAGTAGCAGGAAGCCTTCACTTCTCTGCCTCTCTGCTGCCTTCTTGTCTTCTGCTGCTCTGCTGGTGTCTCATCAGTGCTGACCCTTCCCTTCAGATGGCTCACTGGTCTCAAAGGGCCCTCCTGCTGCAGCTTCCTGAGTGCTGGCAACCACAGTACTTCACTGTACCCAGCTCCACCTGTCCCCTTGCCAGGACCATTTTGCCAGTCTCAAATGTGCCTCTGTATGCATGGATGTGTTCTAAGCACCTCTGCCAGCAACCTGACCTTTGTGGTATGATCATGTGGTTTACCGTCTAGCAGATAATTAGGACCTACTTTCAGATGAGATTAAGAAACTCTGGTTTATGGCTGGGATGCAGCTCAGTGTCGCAGTGCTTGCTGGTATGAACTAGGTAGACCCCATATTCCATCCCCAACATCACAAAAAGAAAAAAGAGCCAAGTATGGTGGTGCAGACTGGTAGGCATCACCAGCATTGGCAGCGATGGCAACAGCAGCAGCATCAACACCACCACCATCACCACCTGTCTACATTTGTTAACTTAGAGCCCCGATAGCTGGAGCATAATCACTCTGTGACCACGAGGACCAGCTCCTAACCACTGAGACTTGCCGATCTTTTAGACTTTTCTTCCCCCTTTGTGTTACTCAGGATTAAACACAAAGTTCTTGGACATGCTAGGCAAGCCCTCTGCCAGCTTCTTTACAATCCCTTCCTTCCTTCCTTAGTCGAGGACAGAGTCTCAGTAAGATGGTCTCCAAGTCACTACACAACCCAAGCAGATCTCAAATTTGCAATGCCTCTGCCTCAGCCTCTGAGTAGCTAGCTGGTATTATGGTGTATATCACCAATGTTTGGCCATCTTTAGATTTCTTAGTGGAAAAAATACTAAGTTCCAATTTGTATACACATCTATTATTATAGGAATTTTATTAACAATAGAAATATTAACATGAATCAATCTAACTATAGCAATGGTAAACCCCTTTCATCCTGGCACTAAGGAGGCAGAGGCAGGCAGAACTCTGTGAGGTTCCAGGCCAGCCAGGGCTACGTGAACTTTAAAAAAAAAACCCAACCCAAACCAAACCAAACCAAACCAAACCAAACCTTGGGTTAGGAGCTTTTAATCCTCTATGAGGTGTGGGGGTGGGGTAAGGGAGTGGGGTGTGAATAGAACAGGCAGATCTTGGCCTGCCTAGTCTACATAGTGACATTCTGTCTCAAAAATAACAACAGGGCTAAGGAGATGGCTTAGTGGGTAAAGGTGTTTGTAGTACACGTATGATGGACCGAATTCAATCCCTAGAATTCAGGCAAAGAAGAGAATCAACTTCACAATTTATTCCCTGACTCCCCACATCTCCCGCCCCCCTCCACCACACAGCACCCATACATTATAATTTTTTTTCTAGAACAAAGCAGCTCCTTAATTACTACAGAGATTTATTCTCCTATAACGTCATTTGAAATTTAAGGATGCTAACTTTAACAATTATATTAATTTAGTAAAACATTAGCAAAAAAAAAAAAAAAAACCCAAGATATTGAACTTTGATTTAATTAAAATCCTACATAAGATGGGTAAAGATATGGCTCAGCAGTTAAGAGCACTTGCTGCTTTTACAAAAGACCAGGGTCTGGCTCCTGTCACCCACAAGACAGCTTACAACTACCAGTTACACCAGTTTCAGGGGATCTAATGCCCTCTTCTGACTTCCACTGGTGTTTAGAATGTGTGTGGTGCACAGGCATACACAATGGCAAAGCACTCAAACACATAAAATCTTTGAGAGATAAATACATCTTTTAAAAAATCCTACACTCAGCAAGTAAAGTCACCTGCTGCCAAGCCTGATGACCCGAGTTCAACCCCTGGGACCTGCATGGTGGAAGGAGAGAACCAATTTTGACAAGTTGACCCTTGACCCCAATGCAGGATATGGTATAAACAGCTCCGACAAAATAGGTAAGTAAATACAATCTTAAAACGAATCCTACGACATTGGCTGGGAAAGGAACAGGGAAGGGGAAGCTATGGCATTAGCAGAGAGCATCCCCTATTTCAAAATTCTGGACTAACCCTCAAGTATTAGCCATAAAGGGCACTGAGCCAATTGTTGTTTCCTAAGATGACTTTCACAACTGTAACAAAAGCATCATTCTAGGAAATGCAAAAAAGCCACCACATTCCTTTCTGGTAAAACCAACACAAAAGCTCCATGATATGACCCAGTGGTACATTTCTAAGTTATTCCCTCCATGAACGAGTCCACTGTCTACTCATGAACCAGGCATCACTCTTCTAAGCAAAACTATCTGAAATTGCTGCAGTTCAGACCCAGCAGAATTCTCAGGGAGCAATGCTGGCATCAGTCTAGCCCAGAGTCTCACCTCCATACTTCCCCTTCTGCCGCCACAGAGCCTTTCTGTCTACTTGTCCTCATTCAGACAAACTCCAGGACCCCACTCTGCCTTGCTCAACTGCACTTAGATCTGAACCTGGGAAACATCACCTACCAGTTCTAAGGTCCATCGAGCAACATTGTAAGTTCAGGCTCCTGACTCCCTCAGGTCCCTACCCTTTCCACAGAAGTCCCTTCTGGTTTCCTTTTTTTTTTTTTTTTTTTTTTTTACCACCAGTTGGTTCACTGAGACAGAGCTGTGGGCCACCAGGTCCTCTGCTGCTCTCTTCTCCAAGAGGAGAAGGAAGAGCATTAATTTACTAGTCCTGCCTCCTACTTTCTAATGTAGACTTTAAAAGGGCAGCCCAAAAGCTCCCCTGGATCACATGTTTTCTTCAACATGTATGATTGGATTTCATCACAATACTTTTTTGTAAATTGAAGTTGTCGAGTCCCCTACCCCCGGCCTAGGGGCAGGGTGCAGGCTGAAGATTTGACATCCACTGGTTGATTCAAGCTTGTGTCAACACTATAGATTCAGGGGAAATCATGTCCATCAGTATCTGATATAGCATCCTTTTAACTATGGGTAAAGCTTTTGTATTAATTAAGTAGGCTACTAGCTCTCATCAAACCAAAAGCTAAGACATGCTGTAGCCTAGCCACATCAAGTTCCCAGCAAGGTATCTACAAACTTCCTTGCCTCTTTCTCTCTTTCTGTCTGTCTGTCTTCCTTCCTTCCTTCCTTTCTTGACACAGTCTTGCTCAATAGCTCTGGCTGGGACAGACCTTGCCAGGTAGCTGTTATGAATTGATTACAGTGATTCTCCCTGCCTCTGCCTCAAAAGTCCTGGGATTGTGGGTGTTTGCTACCAGATCCAGATGATTTATAAGACCGTCTTTTATTCTGACTATGAAAGTTTATGTACCTGCTTCCATGTTAAGACATGTTTTCAGTGGTGTACACCTTTGATTCCAACACTTGGGAGGCAGAGTCAGGCGAATCACTGAGTTCAAGGCCAGCCTGGTTGAGGATGGACAGAGCTACACAGAGAAATCCTGTTTTCAAACACACACACACACACACACACACACACTCTTCAGGGCAGTCAGAATGTGTGCTTCGAGGCCATTCATATCTATCACAGAGTAAATCTCTTGTTTCCTTTGACTGCAGTGTTTTTATGCTACATAGAACATACATGGAATTAAAAATATAAATTTGCTCTCCCCCTCCCATGGGTTAAGCTCTCTCCAGGTTTCCTATCTTCTCACACTGTCTTAGTTTGGGCTGATATCGCTGTGATGAAACATCACGGCCAAAAGCATCATGGGGGAAAAGGGTTTACTTGGCTTACATATACTGAATCCTAGTCCACCGAGAGAAGCTAACACAGGAATTCAAACCAGGTGGGAATCTGGAGGCAGGAGGTGATGTAGAGGCCATGGAGGATGCTGCTTAATGGTTTGCTCCCTATGGCTTGCTCAGCCTGCTTTCTTATTTATAGAACCCAGGACCACCAGCCCAGGGATGACACTGCTCACAGCAGGCTGGGCCCTCCCCATCAATCACTGATTAAGAATATGACCAACAAGCTTAGCAACAGCTCAATCTCGCATTTTCTCAATGGAGGTTCCCTCTTCTCAGGTGACTTTGCTAGTGTCAAGTTGACATAAATGTAGCCAAGGACACAGCTTACTTCTGAAGCTTGAGTAAAATCAAATTAGTACGGACATCAGTCACAATATCTGTACTTGTATCATTCACGTGTTCTAAATGTCCTACACCCCTCCCCACAGGCCCCAGACACCCTCTCTACCTCTGAAGACTCCTCCATGCTCTCTTCCACTCAAGGAACTGCGGGAAACTGCCCGTTCTAACCCTGTGGTTTTGCCCAAGCTCTCCCCCCCTTTGGAAATGCCCCAGTCCTTCACCCCTTGGAACCTCGCTGATCAGAGAGGCCTTTCCTTTTTCTCATTACTGGAGTGCTTTGGACACACAGCAACTGCTGCATGAATCACACTGGCCGGTTTCCTTGGAAGTCTCTCTACTAGGTTGTAGGAACCTTGAGGTTAAAAGAACAACCACATACTGACTCCTCTTGGGTAAGCTTTTCCTTAACTGCTGACCACTAACTAGTTAGCCGTGGCACATGCCCATACCTCCCAGCGCTGAGGAGCAGAGGCAGGAAGCTCTCTAGTTGGAAGCCAGCCAGAAATACATAGCAAGTCTTTCCCTTTAAAAAATAAGTAACTACAATTTTTAAAAGCTGACTACCTGGCAGCCCCACCACCAATAGGACAAAGACTATAACCCACACCACCAGGGTTTAAACTACCTTAAATCTCCCCTCCCACTCAGGTCCAAGCCCACCCCACTATGTCAAGCTCAGCCTTAAGCTAGTGTTTCTTTCACTACTGGCTCTCTGTTTGCCTTCAAATTACCCATCCAGGAGTTCCAGACAATTTTTCCCCTAGCCAAATCCTTCCCAAATATCCAAGGTCTTGAGTCAAGCCAGCCACTGTATCTCACAAGGAACCTTGACATGTTCTGGTCATGAGATTCCACCTCATACATGGTTTTCTGGCTTCCAAGTCTTTGTTAATAATGAGGTACCTAGAAATCTTCTGGGCTTTTCAATGTCCATCTATGGCACTGCCTCCTCAAGCACATAACCCTGGGCAGTCGATGCCTTTCTCCAGCCTCTGCAGGCATTATCACTCTCAAACAGTAGCTCCCACTGCCTCCTTCTGATTACAGGAGGCCATTCTCACCGCTGTAACAGAAAACTCCCATTCTGAGAGCCAGAGCAGTTATCCCACCCACCAGCATCATACACTCCTATTTTCTTTTTTGGCCCCAGGATTGGTGCTTCAAAGCACTCTACCACTGAGCGGGACCCTTGGTCCCTTATTTTATGAGAGGTCAAAGAGGTAAACTTAAGACTTCTCTTGGGCTGGGGGTGTAGCTCTATGGAAGTGTTTATCTAGCATGTACAAGGCTCTGGGCTTGATCCCCAGCACTAGAACTTTGGCTTGTGAGGCTGGGTTCCTCTGTGTCTCCCAGGCCGGCCTCACACCACCACCTTCATGCCTCAGCCTCCAGAGTTCTGGGACTATGCTAAGTTCCACCATGACCACCTAGATAAACTTTTCTTTGCTGTATTTCCTCCCCTCAACGCCATTTCTCCTTATACCAAGCTAATAGCTTTCTTTTCCTAAAAAAAAAAAAAAAAAAAGTTAAAAAGTAAATCAAACTGCCCTTGAGTGTTGCAGTCAACTCCTACCGTGAATCTCAAGGGAAAGGAAAAGAGATTCCCTGTATGTGGGAAGGTTACATTATGAGTACTGCATGTTAAGATTAAGATAACCTGGCAGGTGACGTTACTATTACCAATAGACCAGATGCCACTACCTTCCCATCCATCAGCTATGCTAAGCTTTGTAGCATGGACAGACGGCAGAGAGAGAACGGGGTGGAAGGACTGGTGGAGGCAAGGCTTTTCTGTAAACCGAGGGAAGCATCTTCTACCTCTGGGGTGGCCTCAAAAAATAAAATAAAATAAAATAAAATAAAATAAAAATAAAGCGGCAGCAGGAAGGGTCCAACACGCAGCCAGGGCAGGAGAGAGGAGCCTGTTGGGGAAGTCTAAGAGAGTGGCTGCCATGGCCATTATAGACAAGATAGCTGTAACCTGGGAGCAGAAGGACCAGTGATGGAAGGCCAGCCAGTCACCACAGCAAGCTTGCCTCACGAAGTTCTGAGAGGTCAGACTGACAGGAAGTCCCTACCAGGTTCCAGGGTGCAAGAAGGAGTTCCTGAAGGAGGATGACTTTGAATAGAGTGAACCAGATGCCCAGGAGCAGGGGATTAAAAGCAACCAACCCAGAAGGGCCCTCAGCAGAAACAAAGGTCTGAGCCAGAGAGAAGCCAGGCAGAGGAGAGGGATCAGTGACTGGTGGAACACTTACAAGTGACAAGCCTCAGGCATGGCTTTAGCCCGGGGTAGTAAGGTGGGTGCAAGAAGCTAAGCACAGGGGAACCAACTTGATCCAATACCAATGGGTTCAACCCACACGGGCCCACACGGGCCCACACGGGCCCACACGGGCCCACACGGGCCCACACGGCGAAGATTCACACAAATAAGCACCTTATAGCCTACACATGGTAAGCACAAGCTTTTTTCTTTTTTTTAAATTAAGTCTAACTACACCTGGAGCTACGACCACTCAAAGAATAATGTGAAATTTATGATGTAGGATATACAAAAGTCTCCCCAGAGCTGAATTGTTTAACGAGTGTCCGTGCTCTTCCAGAGGTCCTGAGTTCAATTCCCACCAACCATATGGTGGCTCACAACCATCTACAATGGGATGTGACACCTTCTTCTTTTGTGTCTGAAGACAGCTACAGTGTACTTACATACACACATAAACAAATCTTTAAAAAAACAAAACAAAACATCGCCCAGGTGGTTTCTAGAAACATATACCTTACCCACGAATTCTGGTCCCTTGTAGGTATATAGGCTTGAAGAAAGGTAGGTAGAAACTGTTCAGGAAGCTTAAAACAGGGGGTGAGGGGTGGGGGTGGGCTTTGAGACATTGATGACTTCAAGCAGAAGGGAGCAGAGAGGGGCTTTCTCTGAAGTTCCCAGATCTGACCCTCCAAATACCACAGAAGAGAAAACGCCACCTTATCCCTCAACTTCCTACTCCTCCCCTGGAGACTGAGAGGCTATACAATACACCTTCAACCTTCTCCCACCCACGGCTTGTAGGACTCTCTTCCATAGAAACAATTAAACTGCTCCTTCTCCAGGCAACCTGTCGACTACCCGGCTATTTCACTGACTCAATGAGATTTTGGAGGCATAAGCGCCTTCGCCGTCACAATTTTGCTGTTTTCTGACGAGGGGGAGGGGCCGATGGCGGTGCTGAATCTGAAATACTGATTATACACAAGGTGAGTCACCGCTTAGTTTCAGTTTCTCTAGTTGTTCATTTAATAGAAGGAACAAGCCCTATCAAAGCGTATTCGCCGGATTTTTAAAGCCTGCGCATTCCTTTTGTGGTACTCGGCGGAATGTCAGATGTGTAACAACCATCATATAATCGTAGAACACCAACACCACAGGAATAACATTTTTTAACGCAGCTACTAAATATCCTACCTCTGAAGCGTCTGGTCATTACTTATCATTATGCTTTCCCCTTCCTGATTTCCTTGAGGTTCAGGCCTGAGATTCCCAAAGGGTTTAGAAGCCCTGCAGAGGCGGCCTGGGGAGTGGGGGGGGGGGGGGGGGA
>JADRCD010219797.1:0-10137 GCA_019843815.1 Montemys delectorum
TTATTATATGTAAGTACATCATAGCTGTCTTCAGATACTCCAGAAGAGGGCGTCAGATCTCGTTATGGATGGTTGTGAGCCACCATGTGGTTGCTGGGAATTGAACCCAGGACCTTCAGAAGAGCAGTCGTTGCTCTTAACCACTGAGCCATCTCTCCAGCCCTATGGCAGCCATCCTTATTCAAACCACCACAACTATGTTGTTGCTGTTTTTAACCTTTCAAAGAAAAACAATGCATTAAAAAAAGATCAATTTGGGTAGAATAGTGGATAAAATTAAGAAATACCCTACCATATATCTAAATCTTTTGTGCTTTCTGTGTTGTAGGTGAGGTTGGTGATTGGAAACGTTTGTTCAACGAAACACAGAACCAAGAAATGGATGAAAGATTCAAAGAGTGTTTGGCAGGCACGTCCCTTGGAGACAAGCTGAAATATGAATCATATTGCCTGGCTTGATTCTGGCCGACTTGGCTGGCCTACATATCTTCTTTTCCCTAATATTAACTGGATTTATATAATTAGATAGTAATGCAGTCAAACAGTCGCATGACAATAATCATGTAACATAATTATGAATAGTGCAGATCTAGAAATGGTGGTAATAACTGACATTTTTGAGCTCAAATTAAAGTTTGTCTTTCTTTTGAAGAATTGGAACATTGCTGTCAGTGTGTTGTTCTAGGCTTGAACACAGACAAAAATGGGCTTCCAAATGCCATATGTACAGTTCCTTAAGCTTTTTTCATTAGGAAACTTCTCACTATGGATCCAAGCATTTGTACTCGTTACCTCAGGCTTCCTGATGGGTGAAATTCAAGCCTGACTCTGCACTGAGATAAGGTTAACAAACTGCAAGTTGATTCAAGATAAATTCCTCTTCTACTCCGGGTATGCCATGCACGCAGGCCTCTAGAAGTGCTCCCTCAAGAGACGTTTACTTCTACTTAATACAGTCTTTGAGTCAAAGCTAAGTTGTACGTTTTTGTATCATATGGATTTTTCTGTTGTAGGGTCATAAGCAGTCCTGTGGAACTAACAGGAGAATGTAGAGAATATTCTAGAAAGATTATCCTACCTGGTGCTTCTCAGTCATCCTGTCATTTAAGAGGAAGAGGCAAGAGGCTCACTACAAGTGTGAAGTCAACCTAGTTTTCAAAGTTCTAGACCAGTTAGGGTTTCAATCAGACCTTGACTCCAGCCATCAAGCAAAGCAACAGAAAAACACCTGCTGGCTTGCTCAGTTGGTAGTGTTTGCTTCCCATGGTCCCCTCCCCAACACTACAGTGACCAGGCATAGATATTGGAGGTGAAAGACAGGAAAACTGGAAGTTCACGGTCACTTTTAGCTACATGACAAATTTGAAGCCAGCCTATACTACACGCCAATCTCAAAACAAAACGCTCACCAACTCATGGAGAATATTAGGAGTTGAGAAGATTGGGTGTGGATGAATGAATCCCTTGCTCACTCACTCCCTAACTATACCCTCCAGGAAGATCCAAAGGCACCTTTTCGGTGACTAACACTTCAGCCAGATGTTCCGAGACCCTGAAGAAATGTCGGTGATAATGGGATCTTTGGAAATGCCCAGAGTAAACCACCTGGAATGGGTGGAGTGAGCAGATCGCCATCCTTTGTGAACGTTCAGTAAAGAAATGTCTGCAGAGATCTCACGGTCAACTTCTCCCTAGGTGGTCGAGTGCTCATTTAAGGAGCTATGGTAGGAGCGGGAGTTTCTTGAAGCTGATCTGGTCACTGGGGTCTCACATTTGATTCAGCCGGGGTCCACACTATGAGGAAAGGATAGATGTAGGCTGTTCTCCTACCTTACGGGAAAGGAAGACGAAAGGTGTGGGCACAGGGGGCGTTGACTGTGTATTTGGGGGTCTGTCTTGGGACTTTTCTGTCTCTCGCCAGTTGAGATGTTGGGAGTACAGTTTCCCGGTTCTAACTCTACCTCCTGAGTTCTCCTCACAGGGATGGTGTTTAGCTCAGAGTACAGGCATGAAGATGTATCACTGGGCAATGTGCCACAAGCTAAACCCTCAAGTCCTGTGCCAGCAAGTTCAATTCTGGGAGTGTAGTACAGTCTTACAGGTTCCTTTTCTTTCCTTTTTTAAAAAATTTATTTATTGTTTTGTTTTGTTTCTGTATATGAGTTCACAGTAACTGTCTGTCTTCAAACACACCAGAAGAGGGCATCAGATCGCATTACAGATGGTTGTGAGCCACCACGTGGTTGCTGGGAATTGAACTCAGGACCTCTGGAGGAGCAGTCAGTGCTCGGCTGAGCCATCTCTTCAGCCCAGGCAGGGTTCCTTATTAACCAGGGACTACTGGTGTTGCCTTGTGATAAAATATTCCTTGTGGCCCATCTGGGAGCAGGTGGATCTTAACAGGGGCCTGGCCTGGGTGGATGGTATGCAACAAGGGTACCTGCTAAGAGCTGGACAAATAGATTTAAGAGAGATTCCTTCAACCCTCTGGCCAATTCTGCCAAGTGGGCTATGACCTCCTTGACATGGCAGTGTGAAAGGGGAAAGAGACTAATGTTTAGAAACCTGGACTTCAATTTTCACAGACATAACCTGGCAGGACCCTCTGTGAGTTACTCAGTATCTCCCACTGTACATTTGGAATTCCGTAGCATTCATGTGCCCAGTTGCATCCTAAAAGTTTGTTTTGAAAAGTAGATTGCGATCATTGATCCAGAAGCTTATTATGCACCGCAAGCAGGAGACTTGGGTTTCTCCTTCCTCTTCCAGCAGAGCTTTCCCAGTATGGGAGCCAGGAGGTAAGGCGGACCAGACCTTGTCTCCCGCGCGCGGAACAGAGGCGACACGCCTATCTGACTTCTCGCGTCTGCGAGTCAGTGCAGGAGGGGCGGAGAGCAGCGCGGGAAGGCGGAGTCCGCCAGGAAAACGAAACAGAGGACCCGCCTGGCCTGGACAGCAGCAGTGACAGTGAACGGAGGGCGACGAGGTTCAGACCCAGCACAATTCGAGTCCTGCGCCAGGGCGCGAGCCACTGTCCGGATCCAGAAACTCGGTAAGACCTGAGGGCTATTTCCCACTCCTGGATAGCAGTTACAGGAAAAGGGACCCAGAAGGAAAATGACAAGCCTGATAACTTGAAACTCTGGAGGAAACTCTAGAAGCCTGAATGAGCCAGAGACTGAATTCTGCGCCAAGACTTTGTGCTGCACAATTATGGCATTCCAATTAGCGGTCTTTAGCGACAAGCGGGTCATGCTCCGTCCTCCACCTATTCTTCTCCATGCACCCGAGTTTCCTTCAAGTCTGAAACCTAAGCTTGCTTTCCTGCTCTGATCTCCCTCACACCAGCCCCTACGGTCAGCCAACCGCTCCCCCCACCCCCACCTCACCCCCAGTGCCCACGATTTTCAGACTTACTTGGCGCTTCTGGGCTACAGCCAAGTACCCTCCAATTCCTGCCTTCACGCTGCCCGTTTCTACTTCCTGGAAAGCCCTTCCCCCGCAAGTGACTTCCTGGGCATATCTGTCTATCCAATCCTTCTCACGGAGCCAATTGTATGAGTCACCTGCCCTAAGCTAGAAACTCCACTCTGCCCTTGCAGCCCGCCCCCAGCCCCATATTTTTCTCAATCTTCCAACTAGTACTTAGTACTAGAATTTGTCTTTTTCCCTTTACCAGTAAGATCCCAAGAACAGTTTTCATTGGCTTGTATAAGCCTAGCACCTAATCCCTTCCCTGTTGCACCTTTAGGACTGATTGTGCCTTACCTCCTAGAAGTTAAAGATACTCTCCAGGACCTTAGACTCTTGCGCAGACTGTGCACTTGTTCTTCAGCTTGCCTTGTGACCCCGGAGGGGCCCAAACACGGCAGCTTGTCCCTTTATATATCATATACTAGTTGAATGCGTTTTGTATGGGAAGCAGCGGCTGGAAGGGGCTCAGCCTTCTGGGGCCCTACACGTCTTCAGGAAGGAAAGAGACCAGGGTCTTCAGGAAATAGGTGAGACAGGCAGTGGCGTTTGTGGATGCATGTGATGGACTGCTCTTTGGGTGAGCGACTGAGAGCTGGGAGCCATTTCCTAGTGAGCATACTGACTCCTTTATAGAGCAGTCCCACCTGTGAACACGGTTGTTTGGTAGAGTGATACGAGTTGCTCCTGGAGCATCACAGGAGGCCAGGCCTTCCTGAGAGGTGAATAAAATTGTCCCGTAGACCGAAGGTTCCAGCTCCTGGGAGCATGGATTGGGCAGTACCTTGGCATTCATTCCCTGATGGACTCATTCACTCATTTGTACCAAGCCCTTATTGCAGTTCCTTTGGTCCTTTTTCAGTTACAACTGTTATATTTATTTTTTAAAGAATCTATTGGGGCTACAGAGATGGCTCAGAGATGGTTAGGAGCACTAACTACTTTCCCAGAGGACCTGAGTTCAATTCCCAGCAACCACATGGTGGGTCACAATCATCTATAACGGGATCTGATGCCCTCTTCTGGTGTGTCTGAAGAGAGTGATAGACAGTGTACTCACATTCATAAAAAGTAAATAAACCTTTAAAAAGAGGAATGTATTTCCTTTTTATTTTTAATTATGTATCTGTGTATGAGGATGGGCATAGGAATGCAATTCTCTTGGAGGCCAGGGAAGGTGCCAAATCCCCAGAAGGTAGAATTACAAAGAGGTTTGAGCTGCCCACCATGGGTGCTGAGAACCAAATTTGGATTCTCTGGAAGGGCAGCAGTGCTCTTAACTACTGGGTCATCTTTCCAGCTGTACATTTACTTGTTTAGTTTTATATTTTTTATTATTTGTATGTGAGTGTGTGTGTGTGTGTATGTGTGTTTACATGTGCTTCAGGGAGCCTGTCAAGGTCACGGGACCACTTGTGGGAGTCCATTCTCCTTCTACTGTGTAGGTCCCAGGGATTGAACTCAGATGGTCAGTCTTTGCAGCAAGCCCCTTTACCTGCTGAGCCATCTTGCCAACCCTGGTGAAAGCCATCACTGTAGGTAGAATGTAAAGTCACAGCCAGAGGCGATCACCAGGAGAGAAGGTAAGTACAGGATAGGAGGAGACATGAGGACTGGGCCCCTGGACCATGTTTAGATGAAAAGAAGATGAAGAGGAACCAGGGAAGAAAGCAGAGAAAGAAGGCCCAGCTTGTGAGAACAGAGGAAACCCACAGAACAGGTGTGTCAGAGCCCTAAGCTAAGGGGAGTGGGAACGAGAGCCTGAAATTGAACTATTGGATTTGACAATGAATGAGCCCCCCAGGGCTCTCACAAGAGCGGTCTTGGTGGCTTGTAGAGGCTCCAGGGTCAGAATGATGCTTTTAAAACAGTGGTCCTCAACCTTCCCAATGCTGCGACCCCTTAACACCTGCATGTTGTGGTGACCTCAACCGTATTATTTTAATGCTACTTCATAACTAATTTTGTTGTTACAAATTATAATGTAAATATCTGATATGTGACCTCTGTGAAATGGGTGTCAACCCACAGGTTGAGAACCACTGCTTTAAAAAAATCTCACAGTGAGTGTGAAGAATCTTGTTTAAAATTTAAAAAGTAAAATTACATTTCATGTGGCGTTGAGGATCGAACTTGGGGCTTTGTGTATGCTACACAAGCCCTCTACCAAACAAGCAATCTCCAAACCCACTAACCCTAATGTCTTAAATTTTCCAATTCATTTTTAAACAGATACATAGAAACAAAAATTCCCAGATTAGGCATTAGGTGATATTTTGATAATCGGTATACATTGTATAATGTTACATCAGGTCTTATGTATCTGTACCCAGAAACATTTTCCTTCCTTTCTCCTGGGGAACATGTCACCTCTTTGTTTGGTCACTGCTGTGTGTTCATTGGAGAAATAGTATTCAAGTTCTTTGCCTATTTTCTAAATAGGTATGTGCGTGTGTGTGTGTGGGGGGGTGTATATGTACATAGTCATGTGTACTTTTAATTTTTTCAAAACCTACTTTCAATGATGGTTCTTAAACATTTTAACCTTTCTTTTAGCCCACCACCCACCAAAAATAGTGGGAAAGAAAGGATACAGGGGAAGTGGATCTGCTTAGAAAGGTTCTTTGGAGCAACTTTTGTCTGTGTCGTCTGGAAATTGTCAGTTCAGTTCACAGGTCAGCAGCTACAGCTTGATCTACTCGCAAACACTTCACAGATTCACCAGCAGTCCAGTTTGGTAGAGTCAGGATAGCTAACATGAATCAGCAGTGGTGGTACTTCCTAGCAGAGACAGCCAGGCCTCAGCCACAGCACGAGTCAGCAGGGGGGATCAGAAGGAACACCAGGAGAAGTTCTCAGCTGTGTCTCTCTCAGGGAAGCAAAGATCAGGGAAGACACAACACCTACAGGCATTGTACAGCTAGAACAAGTCAAGCTCAGCCTCCATCACTATCCATCCCTCCAAACATTGCGTGTCCTCCACTGCACTTGCCTCAGCACATGTGTCTGATGTTCGTCCCTGTGTCTGCTTCAGCTAAACGTTCCTTCATGTGTTTGCCCCAACAAAGCACCATCCAACCAACTTTCCAAAGAACCCTTAAGTTTCCACTTCAGTCATGCGTATACATAGTTGTGTGTGTACATGTGTCTATGTACTCATGTGTGCATGTGTGTATATAGTATATAGCGATGTATGTATATATAGCCTCATTTTGACCACAGAGGCTGTAATTCTACTCCTGTACTTTTTACATTTCTTCAGGCGGGTGGGCAGACTGCAACATCTTACTTCTGAGGGAAGCCAGGAGTAGAAGAAGGGGCGTGGCCAGTGGTTTTCAAAAGCAGATGGTCCAGAAGGAGAGGAAGAAAGATTTTTAACATTAAGTTTTTTCTAAATTCATGTGGGGCTGAGACGAGTCATGTAGAGAAGAGCCCCTGTCTCCTGTTCTCCAGTGGTGGGTTGGAAACACCAGATCTGATGTCATCTCGCAGTGTCACATGTGTAGGTCCCTCTTCCTTTGCAGGCCACTGGGAGGAAAAATGGCCAATGATACACCAGGTTTCTACATGGACAAACTTAATAAATACCGCCAGAAGCATGGAGTAACCATTACGTATAAAGAACTTAGTACTACAGGACCTCCACACGACAGAAGGTAGGCTTCCATCAGGAAAGGTGTGGTGAGGGCCAGGGACATGACTCAGTCAGGAAGAGTTCTTCCTGTGCAAGCGTGGAAACCTGAGTTTGAATCCCTAGCACCCACATAAAAAGCTGAGTGTGCCTAAGTGCATCCCTGTAAATCCAGCGTCGGGTAGGGCAGAGACCGGAGGATGGCTGGGGCTTTCTGGCTACCAGCCTAGCTCTAAGTTCCATGAGGGACCCGGTCTTAAGGGAATAAGGCAGAGAGTGATGCATTACCTGGACTCCTTCTCTGACCTCCATGTACGCACGGGCAATTCACTCCCCCAGCATGTGCATATACCACATGCAATCTACTGAAGAAAAAATTAAAAGGATGGAAGGAACGTATGATCCAGGAAATGGAGTTATAGCTCAGTAGTAAAACACGTGCTTGGAATACACAAGTCCTGAGTTCAGTTCCAGGTACTTAGTAAAACAAATACACAAAAAACGGTCCGTCCCTGTAAGTGTAAAGTAGAAGAGACAGCTCTGGTGCAATTCGGACATTGGTACTTTAGCTCCATAGCAAAGCTGCCAGAGTCCTGTGAGAGAGTCCTTGAGACAGAGCCCAGCAACCTCAGAAGCCTGGAGAAGAAAGATGGGGGCCAGAGCAATGATTTAGTGAGTAAGCACAATCGCAGCCAAGCCTGTTGACCTAGTTTTTCTCTGGAAACTACATGGTGGAAGGAGAGACTAGATTTCCAAAAGTTGTCCTCTAACTTCCAACAAGCATGTCCTATCATGAGTATACAGGCAACCCATGCGATATATACTCCAACCTACTCCCACACCAAATAAGTACATACACATACATACATACATACATACATAGAAAAAAACCTAAGCATAGCAGCTCATGCTTATAATTCTAGCACTTAGGCAGCTGAGACAGGAAGATTGTTGTGAGTTTGAGCCCAGCCTAGTTATATAGTAAGACACTATCTAAATAAGTAAATAAATAACAAATAACAAGAAGAATAAAGAAAAGGAAAAAGGAAGAAAAAAGAAGTACATACTTCTCCCTGCTCTAAAAAGATGTTGTTATTGAGGATAGGTGCTTAAAGTCTGTTGAGAGCATGGGTTCGAATCCTGAAAGGTACTTGTGGGGTGGTGGCAACTGGAGTGCTTGTCCTTAGCTAAATTACAAGCTGTGTAATGTGTTGCAAATACTATCTTTTTATGTAATGTGTTCCAAATATTGTCTTTTTAACCAGGTTTACATTTCAAGTTATAATAGACGAGAAGAAATTTCCAGAAGCCGAAGGAAGATCAAAGCAGGAGGCAAAAAATGCTGCTGCTAAATTAGCGGTTGATATGCTTGCTAATGAGAACAAGGTGAGCGGTTGCCTTTACCCCTCGTTAAAGGGATCTGTGCGTGCGTGCGTGCGCGTGTGTGTGTGTGTGTGTGTGTGTGTGTGTGTGTGTGTGTGTGGATCCATTTGGTCTCTGCAGAGGTGGGAGAAGTGTATGGTTCTGTGTGCTTAGCAAGACCCTGGGTACAGTTCTCTAACATCAAATAAACAAAACTATCTGAAGATATATGAGCAGAAATTTCTTATGAAATAAAGACATGATATCAGGTAAGATAAACCTCATCAATAGAGGAAAATACAGAAGTACCAAGAACAACACTGATTGGAGGGAAGACAGGGCGAGTTTTAAAAACATGGAGGCAGATGATAAAAAGTTTATGATTTTTATGACAATGTCAAAACCAGGCGGCCAGAACAGTGGCTGCCAAGTGAGACATAAAGTGATTTGTGCGTGAGACGAGAAAGTTTTACCTTCCAACGTGCTTGCGGATAATCTTACTTGAAATGCTATTCTTATAGTCAATTCAAAAGCAGCTGAGCAAAACCACTACTTCTCTTATTAGTAGGCAAATAAATAAGTAAATAAATAAATAAATAGTCAAAAGGTTAGATAAATAGGGTACCTTTCCTCTCTCAAAGTCAAAGAAAGACAATAACAACAACGCTGGAAACATGTAAAATAACACATATAATAAAAACCAATGAAGCAAAGTACCAAACCTAGCTCTTTGGTAAGATTAATGAAGGAGAAACTTTGGACCAACCTGATGCGATGGAGACAGTGAAGGGGAGGTCATTATGAAGCCGCTTCTGCATGTAGCTTCTCCATCCAGCCATGAAGCAACACAGAGCACTGTTCCTGGGCTCAGCATGCTCGAAAGTGGTCAAATGCTTTTTTTTTTTTTTTTTCATAGAAGAAGAAGGGGGATGTGTAGTTAGAAAGGACTCAGATGTCCAGAGTGTATATTGCTCTTACCGAGGACCAGAGTTAGGTTCCCCGCATGTTGGGGGCTCTCAACCAACCACCTGTAACTAGCTCCAAGGGTTCCCAACACTCTTACAGCCCCCTCGGCATCCCCATGCTTGTGTGCAGGCAGACGCATCTACACACATTTTAAAATAAACAAAGACAATAAAAGAAACCTTTAGTCTGGTTTGCTCTGTTTTGGTAAGGCCCTCTGGCCTCAAGCTCTCTCTGTGTAGCTCAGGCTGGCTTCAGTTTGTGTAGCTCAGGTTGGTCCCAGGCTTTCTGTGTAGCTTGGGCTGGTCTCAGGTTTGCTGTGTGGCTCAAGCTGGCCTTGATCATTTTGCCTGACTCCCAAGGGCTGGGATAACAGATGCGCACCAGGCTTTTCTTAATGAAATTATAAAAGGAAACGGACTTAACAAATATTTGTAAATGGCTTAGGGAGTATATTTTAAGTGTTCAGGCCATTCCAGAAAAAGAAAAGAAGAAGAAGAAGAAGAAGAAGAAGAAGAAGAAGAAGAAGAAGAAGAAGAAGAAGAAGGAGAAGAAGAAGAAGGGCATGTAAGGTGGTATATATGGCAGTTATCTGAATCCAGCTACTGTGCAGCATGTGCATATTTCAAAACATCATGTTATATACCAAAAATATATGTATTTTTACTTTTTTTTTTTTTTTTTTTTTTTTTTTTTTTTTTAGACAGGGT
>JADRCD010219797.1:10537-29401 GCA_019843815.1 Montemys delectorum
TTTTTTTTTTACTAATAGACATATAGTTCACTTTTAATAAGAACCTATAGTTGGGCAGTGGTGGCGCACACCTTTAATCCCAGCACTTGGGAGGCAGAGGCAGGTGGATTTCTGAGTTCGAGGCCAGCCTGGTACTGAGTGAGTTCCAGGACAGCCAGGGCTACACAGAGAAACCCTATCTCGAAAAACAAACAAACAAACAAACAAACAAAAAAGAACCTATAACTAGGAAATCCATACCATGTAAGTTGTCTTTCATGTTACTTAGTAATTTGATATGATAACTCATGATTTGTATTAAGCACATCATCTTTTTTCTTTGTAGGTGGATAGTCACACAGATGCTTCTGAAGAAAGTTCATTTGTTGGGAACTACATAGGCCTTGTCAATAGTTTCGCCCAGAAGGAAAAGCTGCCTGTAAATTATGAGCAGTGTTGTGACCCTGACTCTCAGTTGCCTCAAAGGTGAGACTTCTACTGTCTCACTGTATGTGAGCAAAGAAACTGAGGCATTTCGTATGGAGTTCTCCAGAAATAGTTCTCTCTATACATTCATTATGGAGGGTTTTAAATGATTTATAAATATCCCTTTAATTTAAATACCCAATTCTTGGGGCAAGGGAGCATGGTTCCTCTTTCCATCTTGCTGCTGGGGTGTGTGAATTCTGCTCAGGCAGAAGAAACAAGAGGGTGCTAGGCTACACTCCATCTTCTCAGCCATCATGATACCGGGATGGGACGGCAGAACACAGTCGAAGTTGGGGGCCCCAGTCCAGGTGAGATACAGCACAGCCTGAGGCTGAGGAAGCAGGGCTCCCAAACTCCTGGTCATCCAATGGCTGCTTAGCTCAGGGGGAGTGTCTATGTCTGGAGGGCAGAGGGGCCTTCTGCCGGAGAGTTAGGCTACCGGGCTCTTATGAGGAAGGCTTTCCCTCCAGGTCTTGATAAGAGAGACAGTCTTTGCTTGTCTGAACTGTTTATGCATTGTTCATTGTGGGAAATGGATGCCTACAATTTATTCAGGGTGGACCAGAGATTAAATAACTTTTGCAGTAAGGAATATTGGGGAAGGAAAGCTTATTGGCTAAACCCTTGGGGCCAACCCATCTAGATACCTTATTAGCATGGAGAGAACTCTGTGTTCTGTGCTATGTATGAGACAAGTGGTCTCAACCTTCATGTGGGGTGTCGTGGTCATGTGTTTAAGGACAGAAACAGGGTGGGGAGCAGATAAAATGTCTACTATTCTACCAGTGGTTCTCAACCTTCCCAGTTTTTGTCTGGTGACACAGTTCCACTTGCCCCACAGGAGAGATGGCTTAGCTGTTAAAAAGCACTGAATGCAAGCCGGGCGGTGGTGGTACACGCCTGTAATCCCAGCACCTGGGAGGCAGAGGCAGACAGATTTCTGAGTTTGAGGCCAGCCTGGTCTACAGAGTGAGTTCCATGACAGCTAGGGCTACACAGAGAAACCCTGTCTCAAAAAACCAAACCAAACCAAACCAAACAAAACACTGAATGCTCTTCCAGAGGACCCAGGTTCAATTCCCATCACCCACATGGCAGCTCACAATTGTCTGTAACTCTAAGATCTGACGATCTCACACAGACATACATGCAGGCAAAACACCAATGCACATAAAATAAAAAAGTAAATTTGAAAATTAAAAAAATGTTTGAGGCTGTAGGGTCTATTGCAATCCAATTTGGCTGACTTACTTTCTGAAATTTCAGTTACCCTTTGGTCAGCCAGATGGTGAGCATGGCATAGAAAGCTATTTTGACAGGAAGACCACTTTCGCAAACCTAGAAGTAGGGCATACCGCACTGATCGTTCTATTTTATTATTGGCTGTTCATCTTTTTCTATGCGTAAGTTATGAGGTAAACTTTATCATAGGAATGTTTAAAAAGAACAATGTATATTTCTAAGGTTTGATATAATCCATGGTTTCAGTCATCTGCCAGCCCCCTGTTGATAAGAGAGGACTGCTGGTTTTTTAAAGTGCATCTGAACAATTAGTCCGCTAAATTTTTAAAAGTGTTCAGAATGCCCATGCTTGAGGGATGCAGAGTTCTTCCCTTCCCCGAGGCCACGGCAGCTCCAAGTATGTGAGAGCCGTTCTGTCCGTTCTGTCCGTGCTGTCCATACATGCAACGACTCTATCAGTTTCAGTTAGAGAGATGCTTATCTGAGTGTCTGCTCTTCACTCTTGAATAGATAGGCAGATAGCATGGATCAGCAGGAACGGTATTAGTCCTACTGAGTGAAGAGAGCAGCTGTGAGGGATGTGCTGTGTGAACAATGGTTAGAACCTGGAGGTCCTGAGCACTGTCAGTGAGCTGTCTTCCCTAAAGGCCACAGTATTGTATCCTCACGGCTTAGGCCCTGTGAGCCCCATTCTACCAACTGGTTTTCTTCCCTATTCGAGCAGCTCTGGAAAAGGCGCTGGATCTCTCCCTCTCCTCTTCCCTCTACATCTTTTTTACTTGGGGTTGAAAAGATTACTTTTGTTTGTTTTTTTAAAAAAAAAAATCATCACTTGGTGTTTTGATGTCAGATCTTTCAATGAGGCAAGAAAGACTTACATGTTACCTGGGAAATGTAAACAAGGATATAAGCTACTCCTCATTATTTACATGGATTGATGACCATTTTGTGAGGATTAAATTATGTGAGGTAGGAAATATAAATCTAAGTAAAAAGAATTCTTAGTTTGGTTTTAAGTCCTTTATTTGTCTGTAGAGCCTTTTCCTTTCAAATTGTACATTAGATTGACAATATTTTTGGTATGTGGATGAATACTCTCATTTTTCCTAGATTTATTTTTAAATGCAAAATTGGTCAGATCGTGTATGGTACTGGTTCAGGTGCTACCAAACAGGAGGCAAAGCAGTTGGCTGCCAAAGAAGCATATCAGAAGCTGGTAGAGAGAAGCCAAATGGTATGTGTTGTCGATTACATTTAATTCGTACAATTACGATTCCTCTGAAATCGACTTGTTTGTTTGCATACTGTGGGCATTTGCCTATTGCATAATGAATGGTTCCTCCATTCTGTGTACCCACAATGCCTCATGAACCACGGGGCTGTGAGGATTTGAGACGTAAACGTTCTATGGCAACTCAGGACTGCTTTTCAAAACTTAGCCCAAACATCCAGGAAAAATGTGTTAATTTTGTGATTGCAATTGTGGAGCTGGCAGGCATGGGGAGAGTATGTGCAGTAATGTGTACCCAGTGATGGACTGCCTGAGAGAGGTCAGTTAGCTCACTGTGAGCATGCTAAGGGCTGTCCCTTCTTTCAGAAAAATGTCGGGGCATCCTTTAGCTTTGTCATGTCTTCATCCAGTGATGTTTCCAGCAGCTCGTCTATGACAGATAACAGGTGAGCTTGGGTAGCAAGTGTGCTGGGTGGGCTGAGGGTCTGACCCTCTCACCTCCCTCAAGTGAGCTTGGGTAGCAAGTGTGCTGGGTGGGCTGACGGTCTGATCCCTGTCACCTCCCTCCCCACCAGACTGCATTCATCAAAGTCACTCGGGTAGCAAGTGTGCTGGGTGGGCTGAGGGTCTGATCCTCTCACCTCCCTCCCCACCAGACTGAATTCATCAAAGTCACTCTTTTCTTGTAGTGCTTCCCAGTCGGCACCAGGAAGTTTTTTCTCAGAGAACGCATTTATGGTATGGGACTAGCCTTGCTTGAAGTTTCCGATCTTATTTTTTCTCCTCTCTTAAATATGATCTTCATCATTCCATAAGTTTTACATTTCAATTTCATGTCCTTAATAGATTATGATATTAACAGTCATTGATCCTTTCTGTTCTCATTATTAACTTGTATTTATATTCTATTCTTCAAGTGCAAAATTCTTCCCCATTCTCCTCATCCTTTCCCACCCACTTTGTAGTCCTTCCTTCCTTCCTTCCTTCCTTCCTTCCTTCCTTCCTTCCTTCCTTCCTTCCTTCCTTTCCTTCCTCCCTCCCTCCCTCCCTTCCTCTCTTTCCTTCCCTCCCTCCTTTCCTTTCTCCCTCTCTCCTTCCCTCCCTCTCTTCTTTCCTTTGTTCGCTCCATCCCCTCTTCCTCCTTCCCTCCTCCCTCCCTCCCCCTTTGTCCCCCCCCTCCCTCCTTCCATTCTTCCCTGTGTTAGGATTCAAATTCTAGCTTCAGATATTCTGGCTCTGCCACTGAACTCTCTCCTGACCCTTACCTTTATCTTTTTTAACATTTCTATTATCTTCTCATTTTTCCTTGCCCATCCAACTGAATAATATTTGGTGTAATTCCACTCCTACTTAGAGTCAGAACTAAACTTAAAAATCAGGCAATTTGTTATAAAAATCCATCTATTTACTAAGAACTACAAATCTGTAAGAAAAAGACAATTAATTCAGTAGAATAGATATGGTGTGAAGGGATTTGCTACACCTAAGTGAGCAGCAAATGGAAAAAGACGCTTTATTCCCCTATGGATGAGGATAGTGCAAATCAAAACAGCCATTTGATAGCATGCTGGCTCGTAGTACGCAAGTCTTGCAGTAAGTGTTGGTAGGAGACTCAGGGAAACATGTAGGAACCTAGTGGCCTTACAGATTAAGGAACCTGGTCACTGGGCCAGCTCCCAAACCTGGTCATGGGGTCATGTTCTCCTCATCTGAAACAGCTTCCTTTTCCTTTTGTTGCAGAATGGTCTCAGAGAAAATAAAAGGAAATCAGGAGTGTGAGTATCATTGTATACTGAACATATTTCAGACTAGGAATCTCTTTCAGACTCCATCTATCAAATTCACCTATTGACTGTGGTATTAACAGAGCTTTATACATGTGTATTTGGATGCTAGTTCAGAAGCAGTGGGAAGCTTGAAACCTATCAACCAGTTTAGCAGGAGAAAAACACAGACACACACACTCACATACTCACATCTTTGTATCTGTAGATGCAAAGCCCTATGATGGTGTAGCAGGTGACAGTGGTTTAAGAGTGTCATTTTGAACAACACTATCAAAGATCTGGAGTTGGAAGTGTTTTTAAGGGAACTGTTATATTTCTTTTGTGTTTTGTTTTTTGTTTTTGTTTTTTGCAGATGGATGGGGTATAGACAGTGTAGTAACTTATTTTTTGAAGAACACATTTTATATAAACCATTAGGAATTGGTTTCTTTCACTGAAGAATAAAGACTTATCATTGGAACTGAAGGCGAGGTGATAGCACGAGCCACAACAAGCTACCAGTGTTTTCTGAACATTATACTGAACAAAATACAACTCCTGAGGTGGATGGGTGCAGAAATGGGAACTTGCCACATGATCCAGCTCACAGCTCCGGTGCATGTGGCAGTGAAGAGTGGAGAGGAGAATTTGTGAGAGAGATTGGGAAGGAAGGGTAGACATGACTGCAGGAAATCAGCAGCTGGGTGAGGGGAGAAGAGAGGGGGAGAGGAGGAGAGGAGGAAGACTCCAGTTGCTCTGTCAGTCAAGACTCCTGACCTGACAGAGGTCAGCAGGGTGAAGGCTTGACGGTGAGGAGGCAGGGCGGCAACATGGCTTTGTGTGGCTAGTTCTGGATCATCTGCAGATGGCTCACCATCAGAGAGGCATGAGGGCCAGAGGGAGGGACCCAGGAGACCTTCGTCCTAAGGACGTTCTGAGTCTGAAGAAAAGAAGATGATAGCATGCCAGTGGCAAGCATGTTCAGGTGAAAGTGACATGCAGGAAACAACAGATGAGAATCAAAAGGAAGTGTTTTTCTGAAGAAGCCGAACACTCCCTTCCTGCTCCTCTGATGATTGATGCAAAATAGAAAATGGCCGGTGGGTGGCGCAGAGCCTACTCTAAAGTTCTATAGGTTACCATTTTTTTGTTTGAGTTTTCCATTTTTGTCTCAATTTTAGAAAAGTGCCACCTAATGATGTGCTAAGCAATAAATATACCTTGGACGCCAGGTAAGTGGAGTTTGTCTAATGGTAAGCGTGCTTGTGCTGTTGCTTGGGGTCGAGTTATAAGTTGCATTTCCTCCCAAGTAATTAACAGCTGAGGCATAGTCAGGCCCACGGGGGGTTACGGTCTCTCAGAGAAGTAAGGTTTAGGAATCCAAGTGCAACGTGTCAAATGCAGATTTCTGTCATGTTAGCAGGGTTTCTGATATCCATGCTGTTAAAACAGAAAGCAAGTAGTACTTTATATCAGCAATTTAGAAGAAAAAAAAAAGAGAGAAGAGAAAGGATAGGGAAGGAGATAGGTGTGGAGGGAGGAGAGGGATGTCTGTGGGATGGGACAAGTCCATGCAGACCTCTTCTCTAGCTTCACACAAGACTTCACTAGAGGAAAAAAGGAAAGGAGGTTCATCTTCTGTAGATGGTGATTCAGTTAAAAATGAAATACCTACGACAAAGAAAACCTGCGTGAGGCAGCAGAACATGGCGTACAAACTGAGTACTTACCAAGCGCTGAATCCATGCCTGCAACTGTTGTGGGCATGTGGCTTATGGGGAGAACAATTAGAATTCTTCCTCTGAAAAAGTTTTGAGGTTGCCATGGGCATTAAGGAAATACTTATATTTAAACACATCTATATTTAGGATCTGGGAGATGGCTCAGCTGTGTAATCATAAGGGGCCTACATTTAAATTCCAAGTGCCCCTATACATAGACAGGTGTAGCAGCGCATACGTCTGTAACTCCAACGGTGGCCGAGGTGGAGGGAGTGTGGAGACAAGTGGATCCACAGCCAGCATAGCCAGTGAGCTCCAAGTTCACTGAAAGATCCAGCCTCAAAAAGTAAAGTGCTTCGCAGCCAACCATCGGACTGAACACAGGGACCCCAAGGGAAGAGTTAGGGGAAGGACTGAAGGAGCTGAAGGAGCCTTATCTGGCATCAATGGGAGGGGAGGCCCTTGGTCCTGTGGAGAGGAATGCTAGGACCATGAGGCAGGAGGGGGGGGGGGGGGGGGGAAGCACCCTCAAAGAAGCAGGGGGAGGGTGGATGGGATAGGGGTCCGCACAGGGGAAACCATCGGGAAAGGAGACAACATTTGAAATGTAAATAAATAAAATGTCCAATTAAAAAAAAGAAAAAAGTATGCAAGAAAAACTCACAACAGAAAAATAAAAAGGAAAATGCAAGGTGGGTGTGGTGGCACACACCTTCAATCCCACCACCCAGGAAGCAGAGGCAGGCAGATTTCTGAGTTCAAGGCCAGCCTGAGCTACAGAGAGAGTTCCAGGACAGCCAGGGCTACACAGAGAAAACCTGTCTTGAAAAACCAAAACAAAACAAAATAAAAAAGGTGGAGAGGTAGCTAAGGAAGACCTGTCTTCAATCTCTGGCTTACACATGTGCACATGCCCGTGCACACACACACACCATACATATATACACACATGCATGCACACACACACACACACACACACACACACACCATACACACATGCACACACACACACACACCATACACACATACACACACACACTATACACATACATAAAAGCACACACCACACATGCACATGAATGTGCACACACATGTGCACACATATGCACACACATACATGTGTACAACCACACTCACATAATCGGTATTCACATATTTATATGACACACATACACTGTAATTACAAAATATGGCCAGAGTTAAAGAAGAACAGTAGTGTGGTAAGAAATGGAAAGATGGCCCTAAGGCCACCTTTCTGTGGAGAGAGCATGTGCTTGAAGTGTAATGAAAAGATCACGGTGTAGTGGGATGAAATTGGAGAAAGAACTGGGGATGTGCTACATGGCGCTTTATGGGGCGTTTAAGGGCTTCCTGGGTTTTGCCGAATGCAAAGGTAAGGTTTGTAGAAGGTTTAGGGGAGAGGGAGACACTATTGGATTAAGTTTTTACAGCTAAAGTAGGACAGGAGACGTTGGGTTATCAGTCAGCAAGCCACCACTGGCCTAGCCTGATGGCTGAGCTGGAGTAAAGATGCTAGAAATGAAGAAACATCAGCAGATGGGAGTGCTGCAGGTTAGAAGAGTTAGCAGGGCTTAAGGATGGGTTATGGGGAAACGGAGGGAGTGAAACTGGTCGCTCTAGGCAACCTTGGCTTTCTGCTTTCTCTTAGGTACTTGAGGCACACAACTGAGTGATTCTTGTTAACTTTAATACTTGTTGAGGGTGGGGGCCATTTCTTCTTTGTAGCTGCTGAGAGGGGGCTTCATCATACCTTACGTACAGCCAGAGAGGGTGATCTGTTATACTGAGATCTCTGTTTAATGAGGGAGGTAAAGAGAAGGAGGAAGAGGGGGGTGTTTTTTGTGACTCAGGAGTTCTACCAGACGTTATTAGAAACAATAAGGGAAGAATCATTTCCATCTTACATGAAATACTAAACCTCAGAGTAACAGCAATATCAATCTTACTTAGGTTTAACAAGGATTTTGAAGACATAGAAGAAATTGGCTTAGGTGGATTTGGCCAAGTTTTCAAAGCAAAACACAGAATTGATGGAAAGATGTATGCTATTAAGCGTGTTAAATATAACACCGAGTGAGTACCCGTCTTGCTCTTTTGAACAGTGTGTTGAACTCCCAACTCTCATCTTTATGATGTATCTATCCTTCATTGTTTGCTAATTTCTTTCTGGTCCTCCTTAATTTTTTTTCCTGACTACAAGAGTTTGGTTTATCCTGAAATGATCTTACCTTACATTGAGTATTTATTTCAGTTTAAAAATATAATTGTATCATTTTGAGAAACCCGAAGCTGTTGACTTAACTTGGTTTAAAGTGGTTTCCTCAGTTTTCTCCATTTTGAGGCTCCCTCCTCTTTGACGTCTCAAGCTTGTATCAGGTTGATATAAAACCAGCCACAGGCTAATTTCAAGAAAATAGCACAGTGTCTTAACTCTTGAGCCCTATTCCTGTAACGCTTTCATTGTACAGAGTCTTGGTTTCTTTGCATAAACTAGTCCCTCGATTTATCTTTCTCACACATTCTAAGGTAGGTTCTGCTTGCTGCTTGGGTTGTCTACCTTTGCTGCCCAAATGGGACTCATTTGTGAATTCCAAAGATTTTTAACACATCTTCTAAACAGAACATCAACTGTATGTAGCTATTGAAAACTGTTACAGACAATCAAAAGAAGATACAAATGATGTTTACCTCTGGATATCTCTCATTTAGGCCACTGTCTTTTTCTTATACATATTTATAATGAGAGCAGCTGTGGTTTCGGATATGGCTTTACTGCACATTGTCTTCTTCCCTTTTGATTTCTGGCTCTCATGCTAAAACTTGGCATGGGAACCACAGTGACTCCAGAGAGAGGAGCCTGGGTGGTTGCATCCCATTACAGAAGGTGTTCTGTGGCTATCAGTGAGTATGTAACGGCACATTTGTTTTCTGGGTCCTTTTAAATAGGAAGGCGGAGCGTGAAGTACAAGCGCTGGCAGAACTCAATCACGTCAACATTGTTCAATACCGTGTTTGCTGGGAGGGTGAGGACTATGATCCCGAACAGAGCATGGGAGATACTAGTCGGTAAGAAGAAATTCTCAGGGCTGCGATGGGATGGAAGGCACTTGGTGTTTATTGTGTGGAGGCCACTAGAGGAGGCTGTTGCTCATCACAGCCTTCAAAAGACACTGTGGTCTCCTGTTCTACAGGCAAGAAGACAATCAATAATCTTTCCCTGTTCCTCTCCATCTTCCAAACTTGCTTTTAGTTTCTTTGTTTTAGACTCACTACATACCCCAGACTGACCTCAGGGCAGGCCTCCTGCCTCAGCTCCCCGAGTGCTGTGGTCATAGGCACTTTCCAGTATGCCTGGCTCAAACTTGCCTTAAAGTCATTTTAATGGGATGGAGAGATGGATCAGTAGTCAAAAGCCTGGACTGCTTTTGCAAGTATGTCACAAGTACCTGTAATTCCAATTCGAGGGTATCCTCTGGCTACTGTGGGTACGGCATTCATATACACATACTCACACAGAGACGAAGACACATCAGACTTTTACATTTCCCTTAGCTCTTTTTCAGATCTCGTGTTCTGCATCCCTGACTCCCTTGTTTTTCACATAGCTAGTGCTATAGTTTATAAGAGTGAAGACTGAGGTAACACATTGATGCTGAATCTGAAAGGCTCGTCTTACACTGCTGAAACTTTCTTTCTCAGAGGCTTTTGGCAGTACACCTTTGGCAGATAGCTATGCTACTGTTGTAGAGTGGTGAGTTGCCCAGGGCATGCCCTGATGTCCTCACTCATGGATTTCTTGGGGACAGTCTTCTCACTGAAATCCTGATGTCACTGGAAACCTTATTGTTCACCATCTCCTGGGGTGTCCTGTCCCCTCCTTGTGCCATTGAGAACTCTAAGGCTTACTGACCATCAGAAGACAAAGGCTTCGTTAGCTCTGAGTGAATTATTGGCCACATCATCACATTTGCTAGCATATGTGTGTTCAGAGAATATAAATTCAGTATGGAAGACAACTTAGTTCATAAGATATGTAGAAACTGCGGCTAGCAAAAACAGTTCTCCAACGTTATATAGCAACCAATTTATTGGCGCATCTGTGGGAGTTTCTAAATGGGCTGTCATCTCAGGCTTGTTTTTTGTTTTTGTTTTTTCTTCTATCTCTTGTGAGTCTCTAATCCCCATGATGATAAAGAAAGTACCTTACTCATTTTGTTTGTTTGATTGTTGTTTGTTGTTTTTGTTTTTTGAGACAGGGTTTCTCTGTATAGCCCTGGCTGTCCTGGAGCTCACTCTGTAGACCAGGCTGGCCTAGAACTCAGAAATCTACCTGCCTCTGCCTCCCAAGTGCTGGGATTAAAGGCGTGTGCCACCACCGCCCGGCCTAACTCATTTTTTTGAGTGTTCTGTGCCCTTTGTAAAACAGGTGTTCACTTAACTAATGACAAATTAAAATGTTTCAAATTTACTTTATATAATAGTGAAAAAAACTAGATTTCTGCAATTAGTACTACTCATATTTATTATCAAAATTGATCAAAGATCTGAAGCATTAAAGAATATATAGGATCCTACTTTATAGATAAACAGTTGAAGCTCTGGATACTTGGGAAATTATGACTTATATAAAGTGGTTTGTTTTATTTCAAGTTTATTATATTCAGATTTTTATTCTGAGATATGCTTTGGGTTTCATAAGATATAGTAGAACTTTTAAAAATTAATTTATTTTTGTTGCTACTTTTAATGTACTGTGAATTTTGTACCCAGATACAAGACCCGGTGCCTCTTTATTCAAATGGAATTCTGTGATAAAGGAACTCTGGAGCAGTGGATAGAAAACAGAAATCAGAGTAAAGTGGACAAAGCTTTGATTTTGGACTTATATGAACAAATAGTGACAGGAGTGGATTATATACATTCAAAAGGTTTAATTCATAGAGATCTTAAGGTAAGCAGGAAATTTGCCTTGTTGGTTGATAAACACAGTTTACTAACTTTAAAAATGTATCTTTAGTTTTAGATTTGTGATTTGCAGTTAGGCATGATAAAATTGCATTTCTCTAATCTACTGGGCTTAAAGTGGGTCTGGAACTTAGCCAAATGCTGTCCCATGTAACTGCTTGGCAGGTATCTGGGACCCATGAACTTATTGTGACAATGATCCTATTAGACGTCTCCTTCCTTTCAGGCTATGTTTAGTTTGATGGGGTCGTTGCCTCATTGAAAGCAAAAACACTTTTCATATTCTGAAAAATGATTGTGGTGGCCAGGTCTAGCTGGCTGCCCTGACCCAGCCACTGCTGTGGCTCTGCTCTATCGTGCTTCAGCAGCTGCATCCGAGGACAGGCACAGCTAAAGAGTCCATGGCTTAGTGTTGGCATGGTTGGGATTTTCTGCCCCACAATTAGGAAAACCATCCAAGCCTTCAAATATGCATAGCATGTTTGCTTTCAGGGTCTGGACCACTATAGATTCCTCAGCCTCCTTTTCACTGGCAAGAAAGAAGAGGCACCCAACAGCTCCATGATTCTCTTCTTTATCATAAACCTACTGTCTTAGTCAGGGTTTGTATTCCTGCACAAAACATCATGACCAAGAAGCAAGCTGGGGAGGAAAGGGTTTGTTCAGCTTACACTTCCACGTTGTTGTTCATCACCAAAGGAGATCTGGAACCCAAGCAGGTCAGGAAGCAGGAGCTGATGCAGAGGCCAGGGAGAGATGTTCCTTACTGGCTTGCCTCCCCTGGCTTGCTCAGCCTGTTCTCTTATAGAACCCAAGACTTCCAGCCCAGGGATGGCAGCACCCACAAGGGGCCTTTCCCGCATTGATCACTAATTGAGAAAGTGCTCCACAGCTGGGTCTCATGGAGGCACTTCCCCAACTGAAGCTCCCTTCTCTGTGATAACTCCAGCTTGTGTCAAATTGACACACAAAACCAGCCACAAACACATCACTGTTAAGCTTCAACCCTTACTTTCTTATTGATCCCAAGATCTAAATAACTTTAAAAGTCCCACAGTCTTTATATATTAAAATTTCAATCCCTTTAAAATATCCAATGTCTTTTAAAATTCAAAGTCTTTTTACAATTTAAAGTCTTTTAACTGTGGGTTCCACTAAAATACTTTCTTACTTCAAGAGGGAAAGATATCAGGGCACAGTCACAATCAAAAGCAAAATCAGACTCTAACCATCCAATGCCTGGGATCCACTCATGATCTTTTGGGCTCTTCCAAGGGCTTGGGTCACTTCTCTAGCCCTGCCCTCAGTAGCACACACCTTGTCTTCTAGGCTCCAGCTGTCTGTACTCCACTGCTGCTGCTGTTCTTGGTGGTCATCTCAAGGCACTGGTATCTCTAAAACACTGTCTTCTGCTGTAACTAGGCTTCACCAATAGCCTCTCATACGCTCTCTTCATGGTACCAAGCTTCAAGTCCTTTGCATCCTGGGCCATCAATTACAACTGAGGCTACACCTTCATCAATGGCCTTCCATGGCCTTTCACAGTGCTGAGCCTCAGCTGCTCTTCATGGCCCCTTCATGCCTTCAAAACCAGTACCACCTGGGTGACTCTTACACATTAACAAGTCCAGCTGCAGCACAAGGCACATTCTTGTCTATCTCTGGAACACAGCCTCTTTGTGCTCTCAGAAAACACTTCCCAGAAGATGTCACCTCAGTGATGCTGGTCTCTTCTTAATCACTGCTAATTCCTAGCTCCAGCTAACCAACATCAATAGTCCCAGTAATGCAAAGGTTTTGTGTTAGTTGTTCTGGTATCTTGTTAATCACAGCTGATTCTTCAGCCCCAGCTAACCTAAACCACAGAATCTTCACAATCAAAATGGCAATGGCCCTGATAAAAGTCTTAATCTTCCCTCTGAAATTTCACAAGGCAGGCCTCCATTGTTTGCACTTTTCTCAACATTATCTTCCAAGCTCCTACAGAACACCCCATAGAGCTCTTAACATTGAAGGGCTCTTCTAGCCCAAAGTTCCAAAGTCCTAAAGTCCTTCCACAGTCCTCCCGAAAACATGGGCAGGTTGTCACAGGAATACCCCACTATGCTGGTACCAATGCGTCTTAGCCATGCCAAGTCCCACCTGATGGCTTTGCTCATGTCCTTCAGTGGACGAGCTTCCGATGTCCCCTTTGGTCCTGATTCCTTTCTGAATCACTCTGCTGCTGCCCTTTTCTGCTCCAGGCAGACGAGCCTTGTCTAGGTGGGACTTGGCTGTGTACCCTACCTGTCTAAAACATCCTGGACCAGGAAGTCTTTAAAGCAGTCTCTGAGAGAATAAGTACCCTTGTTTATAGCTGCTTGCCAAACCTAGTTAAAACTAAGTGGACTTCAAAACATATGAGTTTTTCTATTTGCCTTGCATTCATGAGCTTAATAATTTGATATTCAAGTCCACTCACTTCTAATATTTCTCTGTAGCAATATCTGAAAGTGTTCTTGAACATTAGAACATTTTTAGGAATGTTATGTTCCAAAAGGTAAATTATGGCCAGGGTGGATGACATATACTTGAAATCCCAACATTTGAGAACCTAAGGTAGGAGGATTATGAGCTTGAGGCCAGCCTGATCCACACAGCTCGATTGTATCTTAAAAGCATTTTAATTTTCATTTTTATTCAGTATTCCTTCACTTCAGTGTAAGTCATACATAGAATTGAACAAGCAATTAACTTCTTACCCATAACTCCCTCAAAACCTATCACAACAGGCTGGATGAGAAACAGAGTCAAGAATCTATTTGTCTTTTCCATAAAAGCAGACATGGAGGGAATTTGCAAAGTGTCTAAGAAAGTGTCATCAAATCTTCCTGCTTAGGATATGCTAACGCTTACAAAATGTGTTATGCATGTTAGCATGTTCTCAAGTATTCAACTTGGGAAAGAGAATAAGCCATGAAACACTTACTCTACATTCTATATAAAATTAACTATATATAATGTATAATAAATTATATATAATATATATATATATATATTATAGTTATTCTACTAAGTTACAACAACTTATTCACTTGCCAATAAATGAGAAGTTTGGGTATTCCTCCCAGGCCCTCCTGAGAGTGCAAAATGAGTTCTGGAACACACTTTCTGACTCAAGTGCCAGCTTTCCTGCATCTGCTCTGGCTGGATTGTGTGTCATGAAGCGATCTTTTCTTGTGGTCTTTTCTATTTACAGATCAGTTCATCCTGATCTGAGATCCTTTCATGAACATTTTTTAAAACTATAATGCTGCTTCCTCTCATCTCTGAAGAGATTAGAAAGATATGTTTGCAGGTGTCTCTCAAAGGACAATGTTTACACAAGAGAGCCATTCTTACGTGAAGCCTCCAGGAGTTCACTTCTTACCAGGTTAGAATCTTAAGCTCTAGGCCTCATGGCTGGGGGCATAGTGGTTTCTAGAGAGAGAGAGCTTCCTCTGGTCTCTGTATCTTACCTTGGTACCAGAGGGGTCAGCCCTGGCCAGAATCTCAGACCTGCCCTCTGCTCACTGGATGAAGGTGACACGTCTTCCCTGTCCCTTCACCTCACACTATATCTGACTAAACAAGTAGAGTGTCTTTCATTGTGTTTCCTTTTTAATAAAAAGCAATCTGATATTATTCCTTGTCTCGTCCAGTTTAGTTGTTTACACAGATTCAGTCTCCTGTTTCTCAGAGTTGGCTCACAGCTGCTGTACTGAGGTAGCAAGAGCTACCCCATTCATCTGTGAAGATGGACATGTGGACCTCAGTGTAGCTTGGGAACATTGTCTCTCCGTGTCTATCATGTACAAATCTGCTTCTTCCATTACTGACTTTAGGTTCGAATCAACTGACTGAACTTGAATCTTTGCTAATGGTTGCACAGGGGTCCTCAGAAGCTCCATATGGCCGTTCCTGGGCTCTTTCTCTTACCTTCTTTCCTTACCTAGGCCCTCTCTCACTGGTGTGTGTGTGTGTGTGTGTGTGTGTGTGTGTGTGTGTGTGTGTAGCCCAACATTGTGTTGAATGTCTAGTTTTTGCAAGAATAGCAAAATATTAATTTTGTCACCAACAATCTTCCTGTTTTCAGTCAGTGCTGTAGTTATTTAGCACATATGGCCACTCTTTTATTTGTTATATGTTCATGTTTTGTGTGTGTGTGTGTGTGTGTGTGTGTGTGTGTGTGTGTATGTATGTATGTATGTTTGGGCTCAGTGGGTAAAGATGTTTGTTGTACAAGACTAGTGATCTAAGTTCAATTTCTGAAGCCCACATATAGGTGGAAAGAAAAAACTGACGTCAGAAAATTGCCCTATACATTTTAAATATGCTTAAAATTGCACCTTAGAGTGCCTAGAAGTGTAGTGCTTGCCTAGGATGCATGGAGCTCTGAATTTGATCCCCAGTTGTGCACAAACCGGGCATGGTAGTTCATGCTCTAAATCCCAGGACTCAGAATGTGGAGGTGGCAGGATTAGAAGTTCCAGGTCATCCGTGGCTATGAACTGAGTTCAAGACTAGCATGGGATATGTGAAACCCTGTAGGAAAAAAATAAAACAGTCCCATTCCACCCATGCCAACCCAAACAACAACAGCAGCAACAAAAACAAAATGACCAAAGGAAATGCACAGAAAGGTGTTTTGTGGTCATTACCAGCATCTATTTAACAAGGTGGAGAGGACAGGCTTCCTAAAAACTCGGAACTGGAGAGAAATCCTGCATGGGCTACCCTGCAGTATTGCTGGGAACTGACCCATTCAGAGACTCACAAGATTGGAAGGGGTTTTAGTTCCCATCAGATCCTGAGTCACAGCTACAGAATTCCCTCAGGTGGATGTCGCCCGCGCAGGTTTCCTGCCGGCAGGAAATCAAGGACAGACACAGGATCCTTCTGCAGCAATTGTTTATTACATCTTCCAGAGGGCGACCCCCCGATACCCCAGAAACACTGTTTATATATGCCCTGGAGCGGCATGCTCATCTCTGATTGGCTGTTTGCTCAGGAACCCAATACGCCCGGGCAGGCTCGTGAGTTGGCGGTCTTTGTCCCTAGGCACATGCGCAGTTTATCTGTAAACTTGGGAGAGCACTAGATATCAACGCCATCTGCTGGCTATCACCGCTCACTGCGGCTTCTTACAGGTGGATGCCCAGCCCCATTCTGGGATGGGGAGCTCTAACTCCCATTCCTTGCACCTCTCACTTGGCTAGGGTGTGTGAAAGCAAGGATCCATGCGCATGCCCACCCTCCAGTCTGGATCCCTTGCCTGGGACCCTGCAAACTGAATTTTTCCCTTGACAGCTGATCTGATGTTTGGAAACAGACATAACCCAAGCCACCTTTGCTGTCATTTAAGTCTTAAATTCCCTGATTGGGGAAGTCTGTGGAAGGATAAATGCAGTCCATACAAATCAGCATAAAAGATAGTTGGGGCTGGGTGGTGTTGGCGGTGTACAACTTTAATCCCAGCACTCTGGAGGCAGAGACAGGCAGATCTCTGAGTTCTAGGCCAGTGTGGTCTACGAGTGAGTTCCGGGACAGCTGAGGTTACACCAAGAAACCCTGTCTCATTCCCAAATGTAGTTGGGTCCTGTGGTAATAGTTGGTCCAACTGGCATATGGTAATTAATTTTTTTTCTATAGCCAGGTAATATATTTTTAGTAGATGAAAAACACATTAAGATTGGAGACTTTGGCCTTGCAACATCCCTGGAAAATGATGGAAAACCGAGAACAAAGAGTACAGGAACTGTTCTATACATGAGTCCAGAACAGGTAAAGCCCTTTCTACCCTTTTCTACTTAATTCCTCTTTAACTTCTCTCTCTCTCTCTCTCTCTCTCTCTCTCTCTCTCTCTCTCTCTCTCCCTCCCTCTCTCCCTCCCTCCCTCTCTCTCCCTCCCCCCTCTCATATGTACAAAATTTATGTATGTGTGTGTACATATGTGTGGTGTGTGCATGTTAGTGCATGAGCACATGGAGGCCAGAGGTTGTGTCAATATGTCAGGAATCTTGTCTGATTGCTCTCCACCACACACACACACACACACACACACACACACACACACATACACACACACACACACACACACACACACACACACACACACACACAGAGTAGGGGGATATCTTATTTTCCAGGACCATTTGTTGAAGATGCAGTCTTTTCTACATAGCGTGCATTTGGCATCTTTGTCAAAACGAGGGAGATATGTGGGTTTATTGTGGGTCTCTTATTCTATTCAATTGATCCACATGCTTCTTCTGTGTCCCTTTCATACTTTTTTGTTACTAAGACTCTGTAATATAAGTTAAAATCAAATACAATGATATCTCAAGTCATGTTCTTTTTATTTAGGATTTTTTTGGTTTTCTGGGGTCTTTTATTCTTCCATATAAATTTTAAGATTTTTTTTTCCTTCTGTTAAGTATGATATTGGAAGTTTGATGGGGATTACAGTGAATTTGTAAATCACCTTTAGTACTGTACTTATTTTTTTTAAAAGATTTATTTATTTATTTTATATGTATGAGTACACTGTAGCTGTACAGATGGCCATGAGCCATCATGCGGCTGCTGGAAATTGAACTCAGGACGGCCCGGCTCGCTCTGGCCCGGCTTGCTCTGGCGTAATACACTGTAGCTGTCTTTAGACACACCAGAAAAGGGCCTCAGATCTCATTATGGGTGGATGTGGAACCACCATGTGGTTGCTGGGATCCAAATTCAGGACCTTCAGAAGAGCAGTCAGTGCTCTTACTCTTTGAGCCATCTTGCCAGCCCTACTGTGGTCATTTTTAATATGTCAATCCTGCTGATTCACAAGCACAGGAAGGTCTAGGTTTCTCTGTGTGGCCCTGGCTGCCGTGGAACTCTGTAGACCGGGCTGATTTCAACTTAGAGATTCACCTACCTCTGCCTCTCAAGTGCTGGGTTCAAAGGTGTGTGCCACCATACACAGCATACTTTTTGTTGTTGTTGTTGTTGTTGTTTTCAAGACAAGGTTTCTCTGTATAGCCCTGGCAGTCCTGGAACTCACTCTTGTAGACCAGGCTGGCCTTGAACTCAAGAAATCCTCCTGCTTCTGCCTCCCAAGTGCTGGGATTAAAGGTGTGCGCCAACCCTGCCCGGCCACAGTATACTTTTTTTGAAGCTATTGTCAATAGATTGATTTCGTTTAGTACATTCATTACTGAAACATAGAAAACCTACTCATTTTAAAAAACTATTTCATGTGTGTGAGCTTGCCTGTATGTATATATTTACACCACTGTATGCCTGGTACCTGTAGATGCCAGAAGAGAATGTCAGATCCCCTCTGACAGGATTCAGAGCTAGGGAACCACCGTACAGGACTCAGAGCTAGGGGACCACCATACAGGACCCAGAGCTAGGGGACCACCGTACAGGACCCAGAGCTAGG